>JAHIAM010006116.1:0-45728 GCA_021605205.1 Aegilops longissima | reverse complement strand
CGTTCTCCGGCAGATACCTTTTGGCATTTACAGAGCCCGCCCAAGCCTCAGATCAAGGCTCGCCCACGCCCAGCTCTCGGCGGCCTTTTTCCAAAGAGGTGGCGGACGCGATGGTGAGATCTTGCCGAGTATGGTGCGATGGATGCCATGGAGCCCTTCCCTGTGAGATCGCTTGGCGCGAAATGGACATGGAGGCGGCAGCGAGATCGACAAGAACCAACTGTAGTAGTACTTTTGTTTTGTTTAATTAAGAGCACCGGTCTTAATTTGTTAGAGTAATGTTTAGGTCGATAGCTCTGCTTAATTGCTGAACTTGCTTGATTAAGAAGTGTGGGTGTGTTGTAGTCTCCTTTGTGTACCCAAATTATGCAATGACGGATGACCATCAGAACCATGGAAATTTGAACCAAAACTTTTGACGCTCAAACTCATCACACACGGGTTAAGCTTATCTGAATCGCTTTTGATGTCCACATATCATACATAGTTCTCAATAAGGGACCGTGTCCGATGACACTTTGCACACCAGTTTTTTCATCAAGCGATTCCAAATTTTCGCTTCGCTGAAATATCTACCTCCCCACCCCTCTCCGCTACCAAAAGCCACATTTCTCTTTCCGCCTTCCTTTCAAAGTTGAAACCTTCACTCCTTGCTTGCAGCGCCGCCTCGTCGGGCGACCTCCTTCACGCTGCTGACCTCCTCTATACAGGCAGTAATCCACACCAACCCCCATCCTCCTCCTCCTTCCACACCCCACATGCCCCGACCACGGCGCGAGCGCGACACCTTCCACCCAAATAACCGGCCCTCCACCAAATAAGCGCCGCCTAAGTCATGGTGCACGCAGATAGCCAAGACCTCAGGAGCATTAGGCAGCGGAGAAGAATCATGTCAAGACACGCTGATGAGGTCACGATGGCTGCCATTCGTGCCGAGCCCTAGATCTTGAAGGAGCACCTTGCCATTTGCTAGCTATCCGTTAAGCATGCTCGGTTCACCCGCTATGCGTGTCAAGCTCCTCGCTTTCCTTCACAAATTCTAGTGAATTGTGCTATCTAATTTTACCATGCAATCTGCTGTTCTAGTGTATATGTTCTATATGTCATGCAAGTGGTGCTCACTTATTAACTGTTTTGTTAATTAGTTGTCGCCTTCGTTAACTATTTGCTTCGATTCTCGCAAATGTGATGTTCAATTCTTCAGCTGCAATTTTGTATTGTCTTCCATGTGAGAAATAAATCAATTTATATTTACAAAATTGTGGGTGCATTCTGTTATTGTATACCATGTGAGGAATAAATTGAATTTGGCTATAGTAAATACATGAGAAACAAATACAATTGCTAATTGGCTGTAGTTAATCGCTTGGTTAACTATCTGATCTTCTATTAGGAGTATGTTATATTGTGCAATGTGGTGCCTCAGCTAATGTTTGGTTCATTTGTTGTGGTGTTTAGTTAACTGCTTGGTTCAATTCGCAATGCAATGTCCAATTGTCGTGGGTAGAATTTGTATTGTTGTGCATGTGAGGAATAAATCGAATTTGGCTGCACTTAATACATAAGAAACATATACAAATGCTATATTTCCTAGTTCTTAATCATGCTTGGTTTGGGTAAATGGGTTTTCCGTGTGGCTTGAATTAATCTGATGAATCTGCAATGTGCTTATTTTCATCAACATATTTTACCGATAGCATGCTAACCCTTACTTAACCTCGATGACTAACTACCTTATATGTGTTGCGTGGAAACAATGGGAAGCACTAAGGTTTACAATCGAGGTTAGCACGTGATGGTCTATTGTCTAATAGCACATTATTGTGCAATTGCAGGAACCATTCTAATATTTTGTTTTTAACAATTTGGTCTTACACATGTAGGTCCCGCCGCCGAGGTTTTGACCCACTGCTTGACCCTTTTGCATATGGGGAAATGAGTTGTCCATGAATGTCAATCAAAACAAGAAACTCGAAAGATTGTTAGGATAAAGAAATTAGCGACAAAAACAACAAGATCTTTGTCTCGCACAATGAAGAAGACATCAGTTCACTACAAGATGGTACTAACTATTATACATTGCCTTTTTTTATTCCTTTGCCCCATTTCCAATATAGAGAAGATATTTATGCACATCCTTGTTTTCAGCCTTTCCAAAGTAGTTCATCGATGATTACCTCTCAAACCACCTCTATGGTCAGAGGCGAGGAAGGTTTTCATACAACACCCACGGTTCAATATTTAAGTGTTCTCAAGAGGACGGGGACTGACTGTCAATCATCCATAGGCACCGCCTAAAGTTGTAAAGACCTTCAACATGAATGAAGGCTCAATATTCGCCCACTTCGTAAGTTTTCCAGATGAGATGCATCTGTCTATATACCGCCTATGATGCTAATTTCAAAGGTTCTACATGTTGCATGTGGAACTTGTCTGCCGGTGCGCTTGTGTAATGGGGTAGCTGAGTGTCAAGCTATATCATGTTGTACCGATGTATTTCAATTATGAAATTCTGCTTCCTTAATATGGAAATGAAATATATTGTGTGCATATATGAAATGTCAATTAGATTAATAAATGGATTATGAATAATCAGATAATTAGCCTTCTAATGGCTAATTTTCCTGCTAATTGGGTTTTGCTATTGCAAACGGTTGTTGAAAAATATCGTATGGGCGACTCAGCAACGCATACGCTTTCTAGGAATAAACTGTGTTGATCAATGAACAATCACACATGACTTTCTTTGAAAACTATTTGCATGCTAGGCCACCTTGCAAACGCTACAACATAAAACCGTGTGTGATGGATAACCTTTGCCACACAGCTTCTTCTATGGACCGTGTGATACATTCAATAACTCAAACGATTTAACGGGAAAATTGTGTGTGGTGTACCGTGAACGGAAACGCTTTCCTTGGAGCGACTGTGGGATGTGCATACGAACGGAAACATTTAGCGGGACTGACCGTGGGATGTATTTATGCACCGAAACAATTTCGCCAGATAATTGTATTTTTAGCTCTACTGACGATTTCAGTATTTGAGGGCTCGCCGGTCGCACACCCACCTCATTTTGCCAAACGTGTGCCAGGAGGGCATATCCTCGACGGTTTCGGGTCGTGGGAAGGACCTCTATCGCCTACACTCACTTGGCGATGGTTCCAAATGCCATTATGGAAAGGGTTAAAAGCCGCTTGTTTAGGACCGACGATACCAAGGATGATGTGGTGAGATCTTGTAGGACCTGATGATGACGTGGAAAATTAGGCTGGTCATAGTGGAGAGTAATCTTAGACTAGTAACATGCATATGTTATTAGTCTATGTTACTACCTTCATAGTGGGTAGTAAAATATGGATGGTAACATGCAAGCCTTCATTAATTGAGATATAGACTCATTTTACCTCGGGTGTGTTATGTTATAGTAACATATTATGTTACCACAAGCATCTCTTTCCTCATTAACCCATGCCACATAAGCAATTTATTCTTGGATGTGTTATGTTACTACCTAAGTTACTCCCACTACGGCTAACCTTATGGGGGTTTCTCCAATGTTGTTCCTCGGTGAGGGAGTCCTGATTAGGGGTGTCCTGATAGTCAACTCTCACCGCTGGCCGGACTCCGGACTATGAAGATACAAGATTGAAGACTTCGCCCCGGTCCGGATGGGACTTTCCTTGGCGTGGAAGCCAAGCTTATGCGATACGGATATGTAGATCTCCTACCATTGTAACCGACTCAGGTTACCCTAACCTATCCGTGTCTATATAAACCGGAGGGTTTTAGTCCCAGAGGACTAACAACAATCATACCATAGGCTAGCTTCTAGGGTTTAGCCTCCTTGATCTCGTGGTAGATCTACTCTTGTACTACCCATATCATCAATATTAATCAAGCAGGAGTAGGGTATTACCTCCATCGAGAGGGCCCAACCTGGGTAAAAATATCGTGTCCCTTGTCTCCGTTACCATCCACCTAGACGCATACTCGGGAACCCTACCCGAGATCCGCCGGTTTTGACACCGACATTGGTGCTCTCATTGAGAGTTCCTCTCAGTTGCCGCCATCGTGCAGATGCCCCATCTCGCCTTTAAAGACGATATTATCGCCAAAGGAGCCTTGGCCGGGCCGCACTCTTCGCTAGGTGGTTTTCTTATGATCGCCATCCGCCATCTGCCGTGATGACCTCTCGAGTCATCAAACCAATCTCCATGTTAGTTCGAACTTGCCGAATAGTTAGATCCGATCGAGCTCTCCTCCGTAAACGAGCTCTTGATCGTGACGCTTCTAGGAGTCGCCACAGACCACGATCGGATCGGGCCTAAACCGATCCGAGAGAGATCAACTCTCCCTGTGCTACCCATCATGTTGCTGTGATAGAGGAGCAATGCGGCGATTCTTCTTGTATCTTAAGGACTAGCTACGTTCGATTCCCGATCCCTCCATGCCGATTCCCGCAGAGGGTCGGATGTCGATCAAGCCCTGAACTTAAAGTCAGTGGCGGGTTGACTCATTGATAACACTCAAAATCCAAACTTCCGAAGTTCGAAAATTCTCGCCCTTGAGTCCTAAATTGACGGGTTCCGGATCTAGTTCCACCCGCCCACCCAAACATTAGCGATCTCTCTCGAATTCGCAAGAGCCCAATGAAACAAGACATCATTATCGGGCCGATTCCTCCCGGTTATGAACAGATAAAGGCTCGCCGAGAGGAGGACGAATCCCAATTTTTCTGCAATAATTGTACGGACAAGGAATCCTAAATGCCATAAGTCGCTATAAATTACACGCTTTGTTGACTTGGTGACCATAGTACAAAAGTACCGTGCGATGGAGAGCGCTGAAAACCGAAAGTAAATTTTGGATAATCCGCCCCGAATACATCCCTAGTCCGAAACAAAAGGGTGCATCATTATCAAGCACCGGGTTGAATACCAAAAACCAAAACCCCTAAAGGGTACGGAACAGCATCGAGGGTTGGCTAAACGGACCTCGCAAAATTCATAGCACGGAGGGCGCCACTCCAACTCATAGCCTTCGAGCATGTTGGATACTACTACAGTGGCCAAAAGTGGCAAAGAACTTAGCTTCAGAATCCCAGCCCAAAGAACACCAAGACGGTGTTAATAGTCTTCGAGACTTTCGTGATCAAATAACATGCAAAACAAACACTCGCAACCTTGCCAAATCTACCAAGTAGCAACAATAAATCCATGGAGGACACGGCTATTACCTTTAATGCCGTGATTTAACCTAAATTACGAACTGCCCGGCACCACCGCATTGGTCCTCACCGATAGTGGATTTGCGCTTTACTAAGGTACTCATGGATGGCGGCATGACTAAACCTCATCTATGAGGAAACCCTCCAAAAATGGAAATAGATCGAACCGCATTGAGCGAAGCAAAGACAACCTTTAGAGGAATAATCCTTAGCCGGAAGCATGCTGCACAGAAAATCACGATGGATGTAGTGTTCGCTCACGGACAATTACAGGTCCGAGGAGGTCACATTTCAAGTGGCCCCATTCAACAGCAGATATCATGCTTTATTAGGACGAGAGGCATTCACAATTTTTCAAGCTATACCCCATTATGGGTACATGAAGCTTAAAATGCCCGGTCCTAACGGAATCATCACTCGCTAGTGATCCAACATAGCACTGCGTCAAAACAAAACCGCCGCACTAGCCCTCGAGGCACTATCCAAGCCCTAGCGGCCGAGGAACTCACCGCTGATGCGCCCACGGTGAACAGGACGATGTGATACTTGATAAAAGATCCAAGTCCACCTCTTTAAACCAGCAGATGAAATAGTCAAATTCCAAGTCCACCCAACGGACTCGCAAAGACGGCCTCCATTGGGGCACAATTAAACCCCGATGTAGACGCCAAGACTACGAGAATTTCTACAAGAAAATCGACATCTTTTGCTCGCATCCTTCGACATGCCAGAATCCCACGCCACCGGGCGGAGCACAGCCTAAATTCCTAAAAGGATTCAAGCTACCAAACAGCTCTTCGGCGCTTTTCAACCCAAGAGACAAAGCATGGGAGAGGAGCTAGCTAAACTTTTGGAAGCCGGATTCATCGAGATATAAAACATCCGGACTGGCTAACAAACCTGGTGATGGTACCAAAGAAGGACAAATCTCGGCGCCTTATGTGTTGATTTCAAAGACCTTAATAAGGCTTTCCCAAAGGATCCCTTCCTCCTCGAATTGATCAAATCATTGACGCTACAGCAGGACACGACTCATTGTGGTTCCTCGACGTACCCAGCTACCACCAAATCAATATGGCGGAGCCATACCAAGCTGCAACAGCATTCATCACTCCATACGCCCTTCGCTTCAACACAATGCCCTTTGGGCCCAAAACGCCGCGCAATATATCAGCAGCATGATTCGTATATGTCTAGCAAACCAGATCGGCAAAACGGTGGAAGCATATGTACATGACGTGGTCACAAAACCAAGCACGCCGAAACTCTAGTAGACGACTTGAGGCTCACATTCGACAATCTTCAAAATATGACATCAAGCTCAATCCGAAAAATACGCCTTCGGCGCTCCACCGAAAGCTCCTGGGTTTCATTGTGTCCGTAGAGGAATTGAAGCAAACCCAGCCAAGATCCGAGCTCACACAATTGATATTCCAAAAGACCTCAAACAAATACAAAATTGACGGATGCGAGCGGCTCTAAGCCGCTTTATTTCCGCTTGGGGGAAAAGGCGCTACCTTTTACCGCCTCCGCCGCAGACCTAACACTTCGAGTGGATTTGATACGCCACGGCCGGACTCAAGGAATAAAGGCCATTTTGGCAAAAACCGTCTCTGGCCATACCTAACGTGGCAACCAATGCTATTATATATCACCGCAACACATCAAGTTGTCGCAGGTGCTCGTTGTCGAACGAGAAACGGACGACACCGGTTCCCCTGCTCAAAACCGTTTATTATGTGTCCACCGTCCTAACTCCATGCAAGTCCCATACCCACACTATCAAAAGATAGCATACGTGTTCATGGCATCCCGGAAGCTGCGACACTACTTTCAAGAGTATTCGATAACGGTAGCCTCCGGCACCTCTTAACGACATTATAAACAACCGCGACGCGACGGGCCGGATTGCTAAATGGGCCATAGAGCTCCTTCCATTCGACATAACTTATAAGCCACGACGAGCTATTAAGTCACAGGTTTTGGCCGACTTCGTGGTCGAATGGACCGTCAACTCCTTAAAGAGTACGGCGATACTCCAATTGGATCATGCACTTTGACGGCTCTAAAATGTTGGTCGCCTGGGGCTGGCGTCCTTCGACGCCCCAACCGGGACACGGTCCAATACGCCCTTCGATAATGTATACGGACTCCAACAACGCAGCCAATACGAGGCCCTTCGCATAGCCTCCGGATGGCAGTCTCCATGGGCATTCAACGCCTAGAGGTGCGCGATTCAACTCGCAATATCTCAAATAAATGGAGACTTTGATGCCAAAGATCCGAAAATGGTAGCATACCGCAATGCGGCCCTAAAATGTCAAGACGGTTCCAAGGGCTCAATTTCATCATATAGCCCGGATAACAACCAGCGGCGGATATATTGGCACGATCGGTGCAAAACGCGATGTCGCCCCTCCCAACATCTTCCTCGAACGGCTGTTCAAGCCATCCGCATTATCGGAAGGGGAGTCCGCAATAACAATCCGACCCAACCGCACCGCCTCGACGCCAACACTCGACACAACCGAGGCTCGCCCCAGATAACACCTCCGCCACTTAAATAATGGCGGTTATCGCCTGCGGATCGGAACCATTCCTAGCCTACCTAACTAGGCAGAACTCCCGAAGACCAAAATGAGGCTCGCTGCATAGTACGGCGATCTAAAGCCTATAAAGTCCATGAGGGAGAGCTTTATAAGAAAAGCACTACCGAGTCCTCCAAAGGTGTATCTACGAAGAGGAAGGGCGAAACCTCCTGCTGAAATTCATGCCGGACTGGTGGGCACCACGCCGCAGCCCGGCCCTTGTAGGCAAGGCCTCGCAGACAGGATTTTATTGGCCAACAGCCCGGCAGATGCGCAGGACTTAGTCCAACGACAAGGCCGGTTGCCAGCTTTTTGCTAACTAAAGCCACATGCCACCCACCGCCTTAAAACTATACCCATCACCGCCGTCATGTCCGGGGCTTGACATGGTTGGACCCCTTAAGGAGGAACCCACAAGCAAAAATACCTATTGGTCATGGTGGATAAATTCACCAAATGGATAGAGGCCAAGCTCGTTAAAATGGTCAATCCGGACCGGTGATAGACTTCATATCGGGGTAGTACACTGTTACGGTGTCCCCACAAGATCATCATCGATAATGGCACCAACTTCACGGCCGATGAGGTCAAATTATGGTGCAAAACATGGGCATCAAGCTCGACACGCCCGCCTATCACCTCAAACCAACGGCCAAGTCGAACGGGCAAATGGTCTAATCATGAGCGCATTAAATCCAGACTAGTGCGGTCCTCAAGGAATCTAACACGACCGGGTTGAGGAGCTCGACCAGACTGGGGCTGCGGACCACGCCGAATCGCATTCACCGATTCACACCATTCTTCATGGTGTACGCGCAGAGGCAGTCTTGCCTTATGACATAATACATGACTCACTCAAGGCGCATGTATGAAGAAAGAGAAGCTGAGCTTGATCGGCAGGACAGTTTGGACGCATTGGAGGAGGAGCGCGACGTGGCAAAAGCTCGCTCCGCATTCTATCAACAACAGGCTCAAGATATCAAAGCAGGAAGCACGGGCCAAAGCTTATAACGCTGGCTAACTAGTTCTACGCTCGCCGGACAAGAAAAAGCACAAACCCAAGCCCAAATGGAAGGTCCTTCATCATCGACCAGGTCCTGGCCGGGCGGAGCATACCGCTCATAAACGATCGGATAACCGACTCGAGCCGAACCCATGGAACGCAGCCCGCCTATGAAGATTCTACGCTTAAGTGCCGGACTCCAAGTTCGCCTCCTTCCTCCGCCCACATTTTCTATTTTTGTTGTCTTTTATTTCTCCTCCTCCTTCTTCTTCTTGAAGCCTCTAGAGGCTCGCTTGGCGCTTTTCGCACACACTTGATGCGCTGTCCGCTCATTATACCGGGGCTTTTTAATAGAAGCTTATTTATACGGGCTTCATGCCCAACACATGCTAAACTTCCGCATGTACCTTTTATTCACCATTATATGCATCGATATGACTTAATTTTTGGCCAAGCTGGGTTGCTCGCTCTGTGCTTACCCCCTACGCTCCCGATTGTTCGCTAGGTGGTAAAGGGAGCACTCGCGATTGTTACGCTGGTCACCGGATGTGTACCTCAGACTGGTGAAGCCGAAAGCTAGCGCTCTTAAGGGAATATTCGGTCGGTGAATTGAAAGATGATTTTAACTATTTACCCATCTGCCCCTCTGATGATTTTCTCGCTTTTATAGCAGCTTTGACATGCACTTTAGGGCATGCATCCCAAATAAAGGAACCCTTAACGAACTATTCTCCTGAAGATGTTTCTTACTACCCATGTAGTATAACATAACTAGTTGGGCACTTGTTTGATACAGCAACAATGACCCCTACGCCTTTGTCTCCATGCATACCCCGTTCTTATATAACCACGAAGGTATTCGGACACACCTGCACTATTGGGTCCCGAGGTCAAGCTTAAAAGGTCCGCTATTTACAAACGATCTACGATCCGCTAGAAGACATTTTTCATGTCATATTTTTACATAGTCAACTCGACTCATTGTATTCCTCCTCAATGCCATCTAATAGGCTATCTAATTTAGAATCTTGTTGGGAATACTTATGCCAATTCTACTTGGTCGACACTGCTTACAGGATCTCCATCCCATCAGCCCCACAGTGTCCCACTCGCCATGTGGTTTGGTTCAGCCTTCGGTACCGCTGCTTTACCATGGCCCAGCCTCCTCGGCGCTTTGACGGCAGGCCGATATCTTCCATAGTCGGAAGCGCCACCAGCCTCCTTGAAGCCGCTCGCTGCTCCCCAATGCCTTCGGGCAGGGAGATAGATGGCCACAAGGCTCGGCCGACGCCTTTCATCACCGCCCGACTCGCTCAGTAATCGACGCAATTCGGGAAGAAGATCACCAAGAACTAGGCATCTCCTCCTCAGACGCACTCGTGAGCAAACCTACATACATGTTTATGTTAGTGGCCTTCCTCGCCGAACTCTTTTCAAAGTTCGCCAAGCACTTATCGAAATTCCGCGACGGCCGCCGATTCTCCTTTACAGAGTCGCATAACCGGGCACGAACATCCTTTAGTTCCTCACCCAGCTTGGTGTTGGCGCCTTGGAGGTTATTTTTCTCCGCCAAGACTCGTAAGCACGCCTCGCCGCCTTTAGCTGGCGCAAGAGCTGCTGCTTGTCCGGATCTAGTCCGCGCCATCTCGCAATATTTTTGTCGATTTACAAACCCGCCGACTTCATAAACTATTTTTAAAGCGATATTACCAGTGGGGTCTCGCGGCCCCTCAGAAGCGGCTAGTGCGGCCTCAAGTTGGGCCTTGCATTCTTCAAGCCCCGGGACAGTCGGGTATTCTTTTCAGAAGATCCTCAGATAACAAATGATCCTAAATCAGTTATTCTAACTATTTTAAGTCTCGGCTACCGCATATATAATCACAAATTTCCTTACCAGATGTCCTTCACATACCGCCCGTGGCTCGCTAGACCATCTTGAGCGGCACGGAGGTGCGATCTCCTAATCAAGGCATTCAAGGCCTCCGGGAGAAACATGCGCCACGAAGAACTGCCCGGGGCGCCGTGATTCAAGGCGCCTCCACCTTGGAGTTGGTGGCGACAACCTGTCGGCATCCTCTCGTCGGAGGAGCATTCGACGACGCCTCGTGCTCGCCTGCCTCCGGACCTGGCTTTGAAGCCCGGCTGGTGAAGGTTCGATTATAACCCTCCGACTCAGCCCGCGAACGCTTTTTCCCGAAAAGAGCACCAGCGTTAGTACGCCCAGAATCAATCCGGGAGTATGGTGACACGCCATACCGCTATGGGCGGAGTTTCGATCCGACCGCACTTCTTTTAGACTCATAACCAGACCGCCTTTGTTGGCCAACAATGGCTCGGCTTCCCTCCTCAAGGTACCTCGCAAGCACCATTGGTATATGGTGATAAAAATAAGCATGGATGGGTCATTATCGTGGTTTTGGGATCTCGGTCTCAAGCACTCGTGAGGTCGGAAGTATTCCGGTAATCAGCCGAATGGCAACCAAAGCATTGTCGATGCTGTTGGTGGAATACCCGCCGATCAACTCCACCTTTATATCCGGATCCTCTTCGAGGTCGGATCGAGGGAACGCTCCGGATCCTCGGTTGTGGGGCGGGCTGTATCTTCTCCATAGTCCCAGCAGCAGCCTCGCAGTAAACCATGAAATGAGATATTTAACCATGGGAACATGGATCGGACAGGTCACAAAGATGTTTGCTTACCCAGCTTCGAGGATTATTCAAAGAAAACTCCTTCAAGGATTGACACGGAGGAAATCCTCCTCCTCCCTTTATACATGGCGCATAAGATCTTCACCAGCCGTGACCGATCCCGCCCTTGCAGCCATGGCGGTGGCATCGCCCTCCCTGCTGAAGTCCCACATGGGTGGCCTCAGATCGGAGCGGCTGCACTCTCATAATGCAGATTGCCATGACTCCTATCATGGTCAATCCGCATGAGCCAAGAACCTTATTCGCCCATCAAATAAAGGACATCCCGGTCATCTTCTCTCCGGGGCCCGAGGGTGCCAGCTTAGGCGCTTCTTCGAGGAGCATTGTTGAACTCCGAAGGCCGATCCAACAGGATACGGCAGCGGACGCCCTCCATGTAAAACCATTCCAATGCCGTCTTCGGACGCTTTGGGGTTCCGGATAGGTATCCGTCCCGACGATGCGCTATAGCTCGCTCCCACTTGATATATTGACCCTCATGAGAACGGGGTACTAGGCAGAATATTCTTCCACAGCCCAAATGAGCCTCGACGCCAAGAACAGTTCGCAAAGGGCCACGGGCCCGGTATGCAAGATGGAGGCAGGAGTAAGATGGTGCAACCGAGGTCAGAGAACTCCAGAGCCCCGGAGAAACAGATGGATCGGAACCGAGTCCTCTTACTAGATAAGAGATGAAGCATACCCGCCTCCTTTAGAGGGATCGGGACGCCTCCGCTTGCTTTCCGCCTTGTAGGTGGCAAGTCCGCTCGAACTGGGACCATGAAGGCCGGGGAAGAAACCTTGGCTTGAGTATAACTAGCTCGCTATGCGGGATCGAGCATCTCTCCCACTTCCTGGCCGAGGGCTGGGAGCGCGAGAGGAGGAGCCGCACGACCGCCCATGATGGAATGGGCTTTGGTCGAGGCGGCCCATGAAAGCTCGCAAAGGGGGATGGTGTGACTCAGATCTAGATCCTTGCCCTTTTATAGGCGGCTCATTTATGCTGCCTAGGAGGGTAATTGTAAAATACCCTGGCTTTTCAGATTCATTCAAACACGTGGAAGATGGCCATTATTGGGCGAAAAGCCGAGGAGTGCAGCATTAATCGGGTTTGACACTATTCGACAAGTATATGGAATTTGAGAAGAACCCGCCGCAATGCCAAGACAATCAATGCGCCGGACTCATCGCCATTGAAGCCTGGTTCGGGGCCTACCGAGGAGTCCCGGATTAGGTGTGTCCGGATAGCCAACTCTCACCGCTGGTCGGACTCGGACTATGAAGATACAAGATTGAAGACTTCGCCCCGTGTCCGGATGGGACTTTCCTTGGCGTGGAAGACAAGCTTGGCGACACCGATATGTAGATCTCCTACCATTGTAACCGACTCAGGTAACCCTAACCTATCCGTGTCTATATAAACCAGAGGGTTTTAGTCCAGAGGATCTAACAACAATCATACCATAGGATAGCTTCTAGGTTTAGCCTCCTTGATCTCGTGGTAGATCTACTCTTGTACTACCCATATCATCAATATTAATCAAGCAGGAGTAGGGTATTACCTCCATCGAGAGGGCCCAACTCGGGTAAAAACATCGTGTCCCTTGTCTCCTGTTACCATCCGCCTAGATGCACAGCTGGGGCCCCTACCTGAGATCCGCCGTTTTGACATCGACACTGCTCGCACCTCTTGCATCACGGTGGTCGAGCTTGGAGCCATTCATCCGTACATGTGGCATCTCAGATCTGACACAAGGTGACGACACCGCCAAGGTCCACGGTCAAGGGGTCAGGCGACGCGCCTCATCAAGGCCCGCCATTTGAAACGGCGCGGCTGCCCAGGGCGCCGCCTGCACTCCCAGCTGCACTGCCTCCTCGCCGATTCAAAACCTACATTTACTAGTATGTATACACGTGCAAGGCACCTCTTAATATAACAGAGTCATTTTGGTAAAAGGGAAAAGAAGTAATATATGCGCTAATAGATTCAAAGAAAAAGAAATTATAGTGATGTATAAATGCCGATATTTGTTCAATATTGTAAAAGCGGAAGTAGTATTCATGCCATAAAATAGTATCGCTCATTTAAAAAGAACTCGCACGTTGCTTCACTTTTTCCACGTGTTCTTTTTTTTGAGAAATGTCCACATTCTCCTACTAAACCATCTCGATTGGGCTCAATCAAACCATCCGGTGGTCATGTGGCAACACAACCCATTGGCTCTACTAGTTATGAGCTAGTTATGCAGGTTTAACGACGGGGTTTGATGGAGGCGAGGAGGCGTGTTCAGCCGGGCATGCAGCAGAAGGAGCAGTACTATTTGATTTGACAGCTACTACTGGTATATTATAAAAAACAAAGAAGAGTAGTAGAGATAGAGATAAGAATAGAGACTAGGGAGGAGCACCATCTACTGCTTCGTGGGCTACTCCTGCACTCCATTCGGCGGCCGCAACGTCCCCTACAGGCACTCCCACCTACGCTCCATTCAGCGGGCGCTGTTGAAATTTGGGGAGCGCACTCGCGATCGCGGTAGCGCATTTACTTTCACGCACGCATTTACTTATTCCCCGACCTCGCAACCTCTTCCTCAATGACATGGGCGATAACTCAACACCAACGGTGCTGCTCCCTGCTAAAACCGTATGTGTTTCATTCTTCCTGCTTGAAATCATGGTAGAATTCATGTTTCTAGTCCGTGTCCTAGATTCGATCTGCTCATCTACTATGCTAGTCCACATGATTAGTTTAATCTCTGTTATAGTCATCATGATTTATTCTGCGCTTATTCGCACTAAATCTCGTAGTAACTTGCTCATATATTCAACTAGCGCACCGCCCCTACAGCCACTCCCATTTCATGGACGGCCTAGTCGATGCCTCCAAGGAGCCCTTCGCTCATCGCTATGAGTGCCCGATGCCGCTTTTGGGGCTCACGACCGACATCGCATCACCTCACGCAGCGCAGCAGATCACCACCGCCGCTATGGAGAACATCAAGCACGAGACGCAGCACTTGTCGGATTCGGGAACGGGGTCCCTCAGACTTGCTCGCCCACGCCCACGGCGTGGAGCTTTTGAAAGCGGGCCCAGACGGCCCATCTTCACCAACAAGATTCGAGAACCTCGAGGGGCCAAGTTCTCGCGAGGCGGACGACACAAGACCTCCTGGAGCGGCCTCACCAGGCTGGCTCGCGAGAGGCGGAGATAAAGGCAAGGAAAACCTCGCGAGGTTCCAATGACGTGAGCTATGACGACGAGACCAAAGGGGCTCCAGCGGCGCCAACCACAAGCAAAGGTCCTTGTTTCCTCTTTGGTGCTAAGGAGGCAAGCACAGACGGGAGTACCGAGGCGCCAAGCAAAGGTTTCTATATCGATGCGACGAGACCAAGACCAGCAGGATTTCGCAAGATGGAGGTCACCATGGAGCCCAAGGCGCCACCACCAGAGCCTTTTGCAAAGCGTAAGACCACCTTTAGTCAGATAGCTTGTACTAGTTGTCCCTTTCAAATTGGTCTTTGTTGGCTCCTTCCCGCCAATATTTGGGAGAGGACATGGGCCTGATAAATAGGATTAGCCACCACAAGAGGAGGCAACCGAGCCTCAGCCATCTCATCTTGGACTAGATCCAACCAATCCTCACACCCACCAAGCACAAGAACACCTCACCACAGAGGCTGTTCTACCCTTGTACTGCTCATCCTCACCCAAGAGGCAATCCACCACACCACACCGGAGTAGGGTATTACACCACAACGGTGGCCCAACCAAGATAAATCTTGTGCCTCTCATGTTGTGAGTTCATCGATCTAAGCCTAGAGACCCCAGCAGGCCGAGGGCATGATTCAAGAGGGGAGATCTTCATGCGCACCCCAAAGTGTTCGAATCCTTGAGGGTTTTGCCGAATCTAAGATCCGGCATTTGGCGCCCGTAGGGGTGCGCCGGAGTTTTCTTCCGCCGATTCAAGGCCCACCATCTTCACGCCCATTCTCCATGGTCGGCGCCACCTTCCTGCTGGATCTACGGTGCCCACGGTGACGCTGGGGCTTCGGTTTTGTTTCATTTTCGCGCGGTGCAAAGGGCTACCAAAGTTCGCCGAGATGCCGCCGCCACGACGGCGTGGCGGACCTGCCGGCTTTCCGCCGGCGATGAAGAGGCCGCCCTAAGGTCGGGCGACGGCAAGGTCATGGTCAACTCGCTTCCCATGGCCCTCACACGCCGCACCACGCTACCGCTGCTCAACATCCCCGGATCCACTGTGGCATCTTGGGAGGATCTGCGCGGTCTTTTGCTGCACGCCACGGGCACCGCACACCACGCCGTTGCAACCTCCTCGGCGCTCGCAAGCACCGCCTCGATCGTAACATCAAGCCGCTCTTCGCCAGATCAGCACCACTTCCAGCGCCTGGGCCTCCGCCGGATGGGTCGGCTCGAGGCCCACTCACCTTCACTCGTGGATCATCCCGCTCTACCGCTGGCTTGGGTGTGCTCCCAATGCTTTGCACGCCCACCATCTACAACGTGTCCGTGACCAAGATGTTCATCGATGGCGGCGCCGGCCTCAACGCAGCTTTCACCGAGGCCTTCAGCCTTCTTTCACGCCCGAGCGGCTCCGCCTAGCAAGCCTTCGGGGTTGGTGGAGGCTCGCCCACCCTCGGGCGGATCCGCCTCGCGGACCTTCAAGACGCTGCGACAACTACCGCACCGAGCTGGTCGACTTCGACATCGCCTACATCGCCTCCCATACAACGCCATCCTTGGGTACCGGCCCTCGCTCAGCCCATGGCGGCACTCCATCCGCCTACAACCTCATGAAGATGCTCGGGAGCAAGGGTGTCCTCACAAGAGTTGGGGACACCAAGGAAGCTGATGCGAGCATCCCACCATCATCCCCATGGACCTACAACCGCCTCATCAAGAGCCAAGAGGACCCATGACACGAGCTAGAGCTAGAGCTCGAGAACGAGGTGACCTCTTTCCTTATTGATATCACATATGATCCACTCGAGACATGGCTACTACCTAAGTCCGATATGCTATGCATGATTAGGTGTCAAGGGAACCTCCCGAGGGTGCACGTGAAGACGGACAAGCCGCCAAGTCCATGGATGAAGAGAACCATCGAAACGAAAGCAAATCACCTTTCCGTGCCCCTGACATCCGCCATGACCCCGACATCCGCCCCGAGTTGCTACATCACCTCACCAACCCGCCCAAGCACACAGGCCTGACATCCGGCCACCAAGCCCGGATATCCGCTCCCATCCCGGAAATCCGCTTCTCTCCCGGCTCGCTAAACGGTCGCTTCTAGCCCGACATCCGGCTGAGAGTCGACATCCGGCGCCATGGCGGCCCGACATCCGCCCGACGCCTGGACGTCTGCCTCCTCGTCACAGCAAAGGTCTCCGGACATGTCCCTTGTACCCTTCACCCCGAGACTATATATACTTGATCCTCCTCTTCTAGGGTTAGCTTGGATTAGCCCATATTTTGGTGAGAGAGCCTGTGCTCATCCACTTGGCTACTTCTCCTCGGAGATCAGGACCTCTACGGAGAAGATCCTGCGGATTCAAGACCCCTTCTAGGGTGGACCCCATCAAGACCTCCTCTCGAGAAGAACGGCTACTCGTATCCTTACCTTTGTTGTTCTTGAATCTTGTGCCACTCTATGTGATCGATAATCTAGCACTTGTGTGATTGGTTTCTTGTCGGTTGAGTGAATTCTCTCTCGCTTTCCCTGTGTTTCCATCTTTTTCTTCCACGTGTTCTTCGTGATTCCCCGAGGATCCGCCTCCAACGTGAAAGATCGCCCACGAGGGTTCCGCCCACATCATCTATGGTATCATGAGCCACGTTGATCACGTTATTGGATCCCCTACCCTCTTTTTCTAGCTTGATTTTGTTGTTTTGTCCCAATTTCAAAAATTCCCACAAAAATAGCCCCCAAATTTTTTTGTGATTTGTTAGTGTGATGAAGTTTTGTTGGATTTGATCTGTGGATTTCGTGTGTTGCAGTGTAGATCTAGCATTCCCCTCTATTTCACAATTTTCATCCACAAAATCGCCTAAATTTGACCGGTTTTGACCTCTCCCCATGCTGGTGCCTTTCAGGCCGGACGTCTGCCCGAGCAGCCCGGACATCCGACAGCCCGAGATCCGCCCGATCAGCCCGGACATCCGGCGCCTGACATCCGCTTCTAGCCCGGATTTCCGCCCCGTAGCATCCATCCTTCCACCACCCCGATCACCGCCTAACTTTCGCCAAATTTTGTCCTGTGCCCACACACTTCCATACACCTCCACCACCTCCACACAACACCACCATAGCCTTCCCACTACCAATTCGGCTAATGTTGCCAAATTTTGCCTTGAGAATTTGAGTTGGGGTTTCAGATCCTTTTGTGTTTCGCCATCTAGGTACGGTTCAACATCAACATCACCACCGCCATCTCGCCAAGGACGGTAACATCATCGACACCTTTGTCATTACTTGCAATTGCATTGATAACCATCATAGCCCATCTTTTATGCTGTTTACCCATCGAGACTAGCCATTGAGTATTGCCGCAACATGACTTGTGCACATTAGTGATCATACTCCATAGCATACATACCATACCAAAGTGGTGCATATCTTAGCATCAACTTGTGTGTCACAAAGTTGTCATCGCATACACAATTGCTATCTTGGTTCGTGAAGTTTTGCATGAGAAAAGAGCTCAAAAGAGAAAGAGCCAATCAAGCTTTTAAGCAAAGAGAGAAAGATAAGCAAAGAGCTTATGAGCAAGAACCATAGCATCATACAACATTAAGATTGTCATACTTGATCATCTTGGATCAACACATCGAAACACCATACAAATAGCATACTTGGGATATAAGTCGTTGCATTTTTGCTTAGTAGGTTGTGCACAAGTTCAGATCCGCCTATTGTGCAATCGTATAGCTGCCTCTCTAGTGTTGTGCAACAAGAGCATCTTGGTGAATTCCACATTTTGGCTCATCCTTGGTTGCATAACCCCATATTATCTATTTGCGCATGTTTTTCCGTGTACCATATCTTGCTATTGGTCTACTTGTTGCATTTGCAAATTTGTGAATCATTTCCAACTTTATTGAGTCTCACTTACAATTGCATCAAATTTTGTGCCACCATCCTAACCGAAGCTCCACCATAAGCTTTTATTTGTGTAGGTGTGAGAACCGACAAGAATCGGTACCAAGAGTGCTATTTCATTGTCCGTGATTTGAGTGAACTTGATTCATTTTCAACATCGGTCAAAGGTACATTGGTATAAGTTCTTTCCGCTCTACCACTCACATTTTGCTTGGAATGATGGATAGGCCAAGTTCTTCTACCAACCCACTCTTCATCGAAAGCAAGACGATGACATGTCTTCACACGTCACCAAGAGACACCTCTTTGGTGCACAACGAAGCTGCACCAAGAACAACAAGCAATGAGCGATCAGATCGACAACCTCGCCAATCGACTTGCGACTCTCCGAGCAACGCACAAGAGACTACTTCGACAACAAGTTCGAGGCTCACAAGCAAGAGAATGATGCAAGAATGGACGAGATCCGCGTTGATGAGAAACCGCATCATTCAACTTCTTCTTCATCAAGACGGAGCCGCCGAGTAGACATCCGACGACACCTTCCACGAATCAAGTACACCTACTTAACACTCTTCGTCAGGTTGGCCGTCAAGACCGCTATGCATCTCGCAACCCGCTACATGACAAGCATTCCTAAGAGCAAGTTGATGATCAAGCTCCTCGTCCTCAATCAAACCAAGAGGCTTTTGCTCAAGCTCAAGAACGACAACGCCTTCGTCGCCAACAAGAGCAAGAAAGAGCACGCCTTCACTAAGACGTAACAAGACGCCAAGGCTCAACGCCTTCAACAACAACAACATGAAGCGCAAGCTCTTGAGGCGCAACGCGCCCTTCAAGAATCAAGTAGAGCCGTCGCAACCGCAATCGCGAACGGCGCAATCAAGAGGAAGCCCTTCGAGAAGAAATCCAAGAGAGGAACTACCAACTCATGTACACCGCCAAGTTCCTCAAGCTCCTCCACAAGCTCGCCAAGCTCCACCTCAACCTCAAACTCAACAAGAGCAAGTTGATCATGGTCTTCCCCGCCAAGAGCAACATGAAGACGAGTACATCCCACGCCAAGGACGCCATCATCAACATCGCCAACAACACAATGAAGAGCAAAGCTACGCAAGCTAAAATTCACCATGCCCAAGTTCAATGGAAGCAATGACCTCAAGACTACCTCTCATGGGCATTGAAGGTTGACAAAATCTTCCGCTTGCAATAACTACGATGAAGCGAAGAAAATCGCTATGGCATCCCTTGAGTTCCAAGATTATGTGCTCATATGGTGGGAACAAATCATTGAGCGATTTACAAGCAAGAGGTGAACCTCCAATCACCACTTGGGCTCAAATGAAGGATGTCATGCGAGCACGCTTTGTGCCAACCTACTACAACCGCGACCTTCTTCAAGAAACTCCAACTACTCAAGCAAGGAACAAAGAGTTGAAGAATATTACAAGGAAATGGAGATAGCCATGATTCGAGCCAATGTCAAGGAAGATGATGAGCAAACTATGGCACGCTTTCTTGAATGGACTCAATCATCCCATCAAGAAGATCGCCGACTTCCAACCATACTCATCCCTCATTGAGCTCGCATCAAGCTACAAAGGCGGAACGCCAAGTGCAAGATGACTTCAAGTACGCCAAGTACTCATCCAAGAACTACGGCTTTTCCAACAACCAAGCTTCAACGACTCCTCCAACATCTACATCAACCAAGCTTTCTTCAAGAAACGACGACAAGTCAAGTTACAAGAAAAATTCGACAAATTCCAAGTCGTCTCCTCCTACTACAAGCAACCTCAAGTCACAGGCTTCATCATCTACTCCAACCGATGAGACCATCAAGACAAGCTCCTTCAAGTGTTTCACTTGCGCGCCGAGGCCACAAGTCATACGAATGCACCAACAAGCACACCATGATCCTCAACGACGATGGCACATATGACTCCATGAGTGAAGAGGAGATGGAGACTCTTGAGCAAGTGGCCATGCACCGGCAAGTGAATGAAGATGAAGATGATCAAGTCTTTTGTGACGAGGATTCGAGCCCCGCTCTCTTTGTCTCCAAGGTCTTGACTCTTCAACATCAACAAGAAGAAGACCAACGATGCCACATCTTCCACACAAAAGCCGGCATCAATGGACGGTCCATCAAGGTCATCATCGATGGAGGTAGTTTCCACAACTTGGCAAGTGAAGAACTATGCTCCAAGCTACAATTGGTCAAGAAGAAGCACCCACATCCATACAAGGTTCAATGGCTAAGGACTCCGCACTATACGAGTCGAGCATACGGTCCAAGTCTCCTTCAAAATTGGTGCTTATGAAGACACGTTGAATGTGATGTGGTCCCAATGACCGCTTGCCACCTACTTCTTGGTCGACCATGGCACTGACCGTGGTGTCATACACAATGGGCGCACAAATCACTATAGCTTCAAGATGAAAGGGAAAGAATATGTGCTACGACCTATGTCTCCTAGTCACGTGATAGCCGACAAGCAAGCCACACATCATAGAGAAAAGAGGACAAAGTGATCCACCCAAAAGTGAGTGAGAGCCACAAGCCAAATTTGAGAGACTCTTCGCCTAGAGAGAAAAACCTCATTCTATTTGCCACCAAAAGTGAGATGAGAGAAGTGTGAGAACCCATCTACTGTGATGCACTTTGTCCTTGTGTGCAAGGATGGAGAACCAAAACTAACACCATTCACGAGCTACCTTTGGTGTTTCAATCTTTTGCAGGAATTCAAGATGTTTTCCCGATGAGCTACCACCGGTCTACCTCTCTTCGAGGCATTGAGCATTGAATCAACCTCATTCCCGGAGCGCCTCTACCAAACAAAGCTCCATACCGAGTCAATCCCGAAGAAGCCAAGGAGATTCAACGGCAAGTACAACAACTCATCGACAACGGTCATGTACGGAAAGCTTAAGGCCTTGTGCTGTTCCTCTATTCTTGTGCCTAAGCCCGATGGAAGTTTCCGCTTGTGTCCGATTGTAGACCTATCAATGCTATTACTGCTCGATATAGACAGCCCATTCCTCGCTTAGATGACATGCTTGATGAACTTAGTGGAGCCAATTTTTCTCAAAATTGATCTTAAAAGTGGCTATTATCAAACACGATACAAGAGGGTGATGAATGGAAATCGCTTTCAAAACCAAATTTGGTTTATATGAATGGTTAGTGATGCCTATGGGTCTTTCGGAAGCTCCTTGCACTTTTGTGCGCCTTATGCATCATGTGCTTCATTCCTTATATTGGAGTCTTTGTTGTGGTTTACTTGACGATATTCTTGTGTTTAGCAAAACCATGAAAGAACACATCAATCATGTAAAATCTGTGTTGCAAACTCTTCGCAAGGAAAGCCTTTATGCAAACTTGAAAAATGCACTTTGGAGTTGACAAAGTGGTTTTCTTGGGTTTTGTTGTTTCCTCAAAGGTGTCCATGTTGATGAATCTAAAATTGAAGCAATAAAACTTGGCCCCAACCCACCAATTTGCAACAAGTGCTAAGTTTTCTTGGTCTTATGGGTTTCTATCGTCGCTTTGTGAAAGATTTTAGCACAATTGCCGCTTCCTTTGCATGCTTTGAGCAAGAAGAATACCCTTTGTTTGGGGAACTTTGCAATCAACCGCTTTTGATGAGCTCAAGTCTTTGCTTACTCATGTTCCGATTCTTGCTTTGCCTAATTTTGACAAAACTTTTGAGGTTCATTGTGATGCAAGTGGTACCGAATTGGCGGAGTTTTGATGCAAGAAAACGAGCCATTGCTTATTTTAGTGAAAACTCTCCGTGCTCAACTTAATTATCCCATCTATGACAAAGAATTGTATGCTTTAGTGCGTGTTACATGTTTGGGAACATTACCTTAGACCTCATGAGTTTGTCATCCATACCGATCATGAAACGCTTAAGTACCTCAAAGGTCAAACTAAATTGAACAAGCGCCATGCAAAATGGAGTGAATTCATTGAATCTTTTCCTTATGTGATCAAGTACATTAAGGGTAAAGAAAATGTAGTTGCCGACGCGCTTTCCCAAGATATGCATGCTTGTCACTCAACTTGAGTTGAATGTTATTGGTTTTGAGCATATAAAAGACTTGTATGAGCATGATCCATCTTTTGCTTCTCCTTATGCTAAGTGTTTGACGACACGCCTTTGGGAACAATATTACATCAAGGATGGTTACCTTATGAGAGCTAACAAACTTTGCATTCCCTAGTCTTCTCTTCGCTTGCTCCTTTTGCAAGAGGCTCATGGAGGCGGACTCATGGGACACTTTGGACGCGACAAGACATTCGCCATGCTCTCCAACAACTACTTTTGGCCCAAGATGTTCCATGACGCCTCATGCTTCACCAACCGATGCTATACATGTCGCAAAGCTAAGTCTAAAGCTCAATCTCATGGTCTTTACATGCTCTTCCTATCCCATATCAACCATGGGAAGACATTAGTATGGATTTTGTACTTGGTTTGCCTAGGACTCAAAATGGCAAGGATTCCGTGTTTGTTGTTGTGGATAGATTTTCTAAAATGGCACATTTCATTCCTTGTAACAAGATAGACGATGCTTCACATGTTGCAAATCTCTTTGTAGGAAATCTTATGACTCCATGATGCACCAAAGACAATCGCTCCGATCGTGACGCCAAGTTCTTGAGTTACTTTTGAAGACCCTATGTGCCAAGCTCGAATCAAGCTCTTGTTCTCCTCGATACCATCCTCAAACCGACGGCCAAACGGAGGTGACGAACCCACACTATCCACTCTACTTCGGTCTTGATCAAGAAGAACATCAAGGAGTGGGAAGCATGTCTACCCATCGCCGAGTACGCCTACAATCGCAAGACATTCAACTCACCGCAAGTCCCCTTCGAGGTCGCTTCACGGTTTCAACCCATTGTCCCCTTTGGAAATTCTACCACTTCCTTCCAAGAGCGCACTAACATGGATGCAAGTGAACGAGCAAGCTACATCAAGAAGATGCACGAAGATACAAGGCACACCATTGAGCGCCAAGTACAACGCTACAAACAAGCTCAACGCCAACAAGCAACCCATCGCCTTCAACATTGGTGATCTAGTGTGGCTACACCTTTGCAAGGACCACTTCCCCAAAGAACGCAAGTCCAAGCTCCTCCCTCGAGCCGATGGACCTTTCAAGGTGCTAGCACGCTACAATGACAACGCTTACAAGATCGACATACCTCGAGACAAGTACAACGTGAGCGACATCTTCAACGCCAAGGACCTCGCACCTTCCATGGAGATGAAGCTTTGATCCGAGGTCGGATCTCTCCTCAAGGGGGAGATGATGCGAGCATCCCACCATCATCCCCATGGACCTACAACCATCTCATCAAGAGCCAAGAGGACCCATGACACGAGCTAGAGCTAGAGCTCTCGAGAACGAGGTGACCTCTTTCCTTATTGATATCACATATGATCCACTCGAGACATGGCTACTACCTAAGTCCGATATGCTATGCATGATTAGGTGTCAAGGGAACCTCCCGAGGGTGCATGTGAAGACGGACAAGCCGCCAAGTCCATGGATGAAGAGAACCATCGAAACGAAAGAATCACCTTCCGTGCCCTTGGACATCCGCCATGACCCCGGACATCCGCCCGGAGTTGCTACATCACCTCACCAACTCTGCTCAGCATACAGGGCCCGGACATCCGCGACTCAAGCCCGGACATCCGCCCCAGCCCGATATCCGCTCCCAGCCGAAATCCGCCACCTCTCCCGGTTCTGTTGAACGGTCGCCTTAGTTTCGACATCCGGATCGAGAGCCCGGACATCCGGCTACCGCTGAAGGCTCTTTACATCCGCCCGACGCCCGGACGTCCGCCTCCTCGTCAAGCGGTGCAGTGTCTCCGGACATGTCCTTGTACCCCTTCGCCTCGAGACTATATATACTTGATCCTCCTCTTTCTAGGGTTAGCTTTGGATTAGCTCATATTTGTGTGAGAGCCTTTGCTCATCCACTTGGCTACTTCTCGTCGAGATCAGGACCTCTACGGAGAAGATCCCCAAGCGGATTCAAGACCCCTTCTAGGGTGGACCCCATCAAGACCTCCTCTCGGAGAAGAACGGCTACTCGTGTATCCTTACCTTTGTTGTTCTTGAATCTTGTGCCACTCTATGTGATCGATAATCTAGCACTTGTGTGATTGGTTTCTGTCGGTTGAGTGAATTCTCTCTCGCTTTCCCCGTGTTTCCATCTTGTTCTTCCAAGATGTTCTTCGTGGATTCCCCGTGAGATCCGCCTCCAACGTGAAAGATCGCCCACGAGGGTTCCGCCTCACATCGAAGCCTTGATGATGCCTGCTTGCCCTCAAGACCGCCGGATGGCACAGCCCGCCGGCATGGACACCTCCAAGGCCAAGGGAGCCGCACCAACCAAGAAGAAGCAGTTGTTCACTCAAGACAAGGCAGAAACCAAGCAAGTGCCAGTCGAGGAGGACGGGTCCTTGGGGGCAACCTTTACCATAGGCGCCAACCTCGAGCCTGATTAGGAGGAGGCGCTGGTGAAGTTCCTGCATGCAAACAAGGAAGTGTTTGCTTGGGAGCCGATTAGCTGGTAGGGGTACCAAGAGGGGTGATAGAGCACCACTTGAAGGTGTGCCCCAACGTACGCCCCGTAAAGCAGAGGGCGAGGCGGCAGTCCATGGAGAAGCAAGCTTTCCTCGTCCAAGAGACCCGCAAGTTGGAGGCTGCGGGTGTCATTCGCGAGGTTCTGCACCTTGAGGGGCTGGCGAACCCGGCCATCGTGCTCAAGAAAGGCGGAAGGAGCGTAATGCGCCGATTTCACCAACCTCAATAAGGCTTGCCCCCAAGATCCGCTCCCGCTTCCACGCATCAACCAGATTGTCGACCCACCACTGAGTGCGATTTGTCAGGCTTCCGGATGCGCTTTTCAGATATCACTAGATCAAGATGGCGGTAGAAGATGTGGAGAATACAGCTTTCCTGACCCCGTGTGGGGTGTACTGCTACACTTGCATGCCGTTCGGGCTGCGCAACGCGGGCGCGACCTTCCAACGACTCATGCACATCGCCTTGGGTCGGCAGCTCGGGAGAAACGCTGAAGCCTACGTCGACGACATCGTAGTGAAGTCTCGGGAGGCGAGGACCTGATCCAAGACCTAGAGGAGACCTTTGAAAGCCTTCCTGTGGACTTACACCAACCCGAGAAGTGTGTGTTTACGCCCTTCCTAAAGCTGCTAGGCTTCCTTGTGTCCCATGGGGATCGAGGCCAACCCAGAGAAAGTCAAGGCCATTGAAGACATGAGTCCACCGCGAAACCCTCAAGGAAATGCAGAGTTTGCTGGACGGGTGATCAAGGCTCACGCTTTCATTTCCAAGACGGGAGAGCGCACCCTACCCTTCTTCAAGTTGATGAAGAAGAAGGGCCCATTCGAGTGGACCTCGAAGGCCGACCGAGCATTTCAAGACCTCAAGAGATACCTGACCAGCCCTCCAGTGATGCCACGACCTCTCGAACCCCTAGTGCTTTATCTTGCCGCCACTCCCTACTCCGCCAGAGCGGCTCTCGTGGCGGTTCGGGAAGAACACCAAGCCAAGGGCGCATCACGCCGAGCTACGCCCCCAACAAAGATGACGCAAGACCAAGAGGGCACCGCAAAGGCTGCAGCAGCAGAGGATCAAGCTCAGCAGGACGACGCCCCCGAGCCCGCAGAGACCCCGACAAGCGATCAAGCGCTGGGTGCTCCACCACCTCAGGAGGTGCCCCAACTTCCGGAAGGCGCAAGCCTCATCAGCGCACATGCCCTCATCGAGCACATGGTATACTTTGTTAGCACGGTGTTGCGGGATGCAAGAGCACGCTACCCCATGCCTCAAAAGCTTTTGTTTCAAGGCCCTAGTGGCCTCAATGTGAGCTATGCATTACTTTCAAGGCCACCCCATCAAGGTAGTCTCGTCCTACCCACCGAGAGAGGGTTCTCAGAGCCCCAACTCCACCGGAGGGTCACCGAGTGAACATCGAGCTGCATTCCAGCTGGAGTTCAAGACCACCAGGTCATCAAGGGAGCCACGCCACGCCGATTTGGTGGCAGAATGGATGGATGCCCCAATGCTAGAAATAGGCCAAAGATCGGGTCCCTCTCGCCGGCAAGTGAGGCGCCCACGGCCATTATGTATTTTGATGGTGCCTCGCTGCCAGCACGGGAGCTGGAGCAAAGGCTCAACTCGCCCACTCAGACAAGCTCTACTACGCTGGGTAGCTCGCTTCAAAGAGGGCGAAGGTCTCCAACAACATTGCAGAGCACGAAGGCCTCATAGCCACCTCAAGGCCGCAGGGCGGACTGGGGTGAAGCTGCCTCACCATCGTGGGCGATTCACAGCTCGCCAACTTGTCCAACAAGGTATACGAGCCAAGGACTAACACATGGAGGCATACCTCGGAGGTGCGCAGATGGAGAAGCAGTTCCTCGGCTCGAGTTGCAAGACGTGTCCCGTGGCACCAACAAGGAAGCCGACGACATCGCTGGAGGGCATCCAAGCGACAGCCCCAAGAGCTCAAGGCCTTCGAGGAGCGGCCTTCGCCATCGGCAACACCACCGCTTAAGGACAGCGAAGCTCGGGAGGAGCTCCCATGCCACCGGGGAGCCCCACAGGGTCTGACTCGAGCACGCTTACTTGGCGCCGAGCTCCCTGTGAGGGATGCTAGACCATGGAATTCAAGAATACTGGCGCAAGGACGCCATGAGAAGGAGGAGGACGCGGAGCGTGGTCTTACAAGCCACTTACATACCGTGCATCCAGACGGTGACTTATACAGAAGTGGCTAACTCGACGCTTCACATCGCATTGCATCTCTGTGGAACAGGGAAAGAGCTGCACCCGACGCTAAGCTGGGATCAAGGGCACCACTGTCGTCATTTAACCCTCCTCGTTAAGGCATTACGCAATGGATTCTACCGCCTACGACACTCAACGATGCAGCTGAGCTGGTGAGGTCCCGTGAGGCTCCGCCAATTCCACGCCAAGCAAATCCATCACCAAAGTTGGCCTCCAAACCATTCCACTCTCATGGCCGTCATGTCCGACAAGACATCCGGCCCGTTTCCTCGAAATACTGGGGCTACCGATACTTCTACATTGCCATCGCAAGTTCACCAAGTGGGCGGAGGTGGAAGTCGTCCGCACCATCCTACCGGCTCGCGGTCAAGTTCATCAAGGGTCTCGTGAGCTGCTTTTAGTCCGCAACCGCATCATCACCGATAATGGCTCGTTGTTCACCAAGAATTCTTCAAAACGCACGACTAACCTTGAACGATATTTTCTATGCTTCAAAGGCGCACTTCGAGCAATGGTCAAGCTAAACGCGCTAACACGGAGGTCCCGGAGAGGCCTCAAGACCAGTGACCTTCAAGAAGAAGCTCAAGCCTGCAGCAAGGGTCGGGCACGACGAGCCGTGCAGCCCTGCCGCGGGTCCATCCGCACCACCTCCACCAAGCCAACGGGCGAGACCCCGTTCTTCCTCGCTCTATGGAGTGTAGCGGTCCTCCTCAAGAGGTCAAGCATCACCACGCACGGTCTCCGGGCGCTTGATGAGACGCAGCAGGACACCACGCCGGATGGACCTCGCCGTCGGAGGAACGCCGCCACGGCTGCACTATGGGCGCAAGATACCAGCAGTAACGCAGATGCACTCATACCGCCGCAAGGTCCACTCCGTGTTGCTCAAGGTGGGTGACCCTCGCCCCGAGGCGGTGCTCCTCTGTGGAAGGGCTGCATAAGCTCACCATGTGGGAGGGGTCGCTCAAGGTCGCCCATGTTCCGTGTTCCGCGCCACGCTACCGAGACACAAAGACGGGTACCCATCCGTAACGCCTGAACATCCAAAGACTCCTAAGTTCTACCTGATGAAGAAAGGCCCAAATACCGTGAAGAAGGCCCAAAGGTTGTGAAGGTCTCCGCCAGGACACTCTCACGCATAATGAGTGGGGCTATACATGCGCCGAAGTCTCAGAGTACCACCCCGGCCTCGGGGCCTCCCACGCCCTAGTGGCAGCACTTAGCTCTGCTGGTGAGAAGACATGAAGATCGGACTAGGTGCCAGACGCTGGCTTTTCCTTGATGTGGGTTCCGCAAACCCTGTTGATCGAACTCGGGGTGCGTATAAGTCTTTTTCCTCCTACCGATCTACTTCTAGCTCGCGTAAGATCTCGCAGATTTAACCCGATTTAACTCGCAATACGTAATGACATGAGATTTATATCGTTCGCCACTGCTAGTGTAATACCCTTTACCCAAAGGTGGTGGTGGTGGATTGCCTTTGGGCCGATGATGAACAAGATAAGGGAAAGAACAGCCTCCCCGAGGTTGAGGTGTCTCTGTGGCTAGGGTAGGCTTTGGTCGATCGATCAAAACTAAGCTCGCCTCACTTGTGGTGGCTAGTTCTACTTATATAGGCCCCGGTCCTTCCCCAAATATTGAGCGGAAGGAGCCAAATTTCAAGGTAATACTTGAGGGGACAGCAGTGCAAGTTATCCCCGACAAAGTGGTCTTCGCCCATGAAAGGCTCGTGGTGACGCCCGGTTTGGCTCCATGATGACCTTCGCCCCTGCCAGTCCTTATGGTCTTGGTCTAATTGCACCGATATGGCAACCTTGGCCCGACGCTTGGTACTTTCATCACGCGCTTTGTTTCCTTAGCACCAAAGAGTAAACACGATGTTACGGGCCGGGCTGGCTGCTTGCATGCCGATCGTCATGGCTCACGCCACAAGAGCCTCGCGGAGGTCTCGCCCCACCTTGATATCTCCGCCTCAGAGCCCGCCAGAGAGGCCTCCCGAGGAGGTCTCATGACGTCGGGCCTCTGCGAGGCTTGGCCTCGCGAGGGTCTTGGATGCCTTGTCGATGAAGATGGGTCGGGACGCCCGCGACTTAGCCACTTATGGGGCCGCAGTAGCAAGTCTGGGACCCCTCCCTCGAACGCCGACAAGAGCTCCCTGTGCCCAAGGTGCGCTGGCTTGGCTTCACGGGCAAGCCAAGGGTCAAGTACGGAGTGCCGCTGGCACCCAAAGCTCTCGGGCCTCGATTGACGCTGGGTAGTGGTTGATTGACGGGCGCCTTTGCTTCCCCACATCGCTTTCTTGGCAACTACTCGACTTGAAAAGTCCTCGCGACATGCAAGGAAAACCATCATTACCTCGCGATAGTGGGAGGCGCCGTTGGCCTTCTCTTTGCTATAATGGGAGGGGGGGGCAAAGCCCCGTCAGCCCATATCTTCCTTCCCTTGCTTGCTTCTTCTTCGCTTCCACCGCTAGCGCACAATGGCGCCTATCGAAGGTTCTCCGCCGAAGAGAAGGGAAGCGCCCCGCGATGACCCGGCCACTTCCGGTTAGAAAAGGGTCGATCCACCGCCGCGGATGAAGCGGGCGATGCGTGTGACGAGGCCTTGCGCGAGCGCTCCTCCGGGTATCTCTCTACCTTGTATGTCTCGAAATTAGGGCCTGGAGGACGAGCGACGAGCGGCGCCACCCGCCGCGCCCATGGTCGCTCGCCACGGCGATACACGCGTTGTCGCCTCGAATCCGTTATGTCGCGACCTCGCGCGCGAAAGCATGTGCTATGGGCGCCGATGCCTCAAGCTCTTGGATCCGCTTCGCGGGTTCTTCTCCGACGTGATGTCAGCCGAGGGGCCGAGCTCGCTGCAAAGATGTCGATCGCGATAATTCCGCACTGAGCAGTGATCGGGCAATCCCCACCGGCAAGATCTTCATGACTCAAGGCTGGGGCGAGGTCGCTGGTCTCTGCTGGCAGGGCGCCTCGCGATCCACTTCAGTACGACGCGCGCCCACGCCTTTCAAGGTCTTTGATGCGAGGGCCTGCCTCTGGAGTGCTGCCCGAGAGGAGCGTCGTCGACGTGCGCCCTCGGCCGCCGCCACCTGTAAGCAGCCCTTGGGAGTTCAAGAGCTCTCCGAGTTTCACGAGACTCCTGAGACGAGCTGATGACAGCCACGCGGCCCCGAAGCTCGCTGAGCAGAGCAGACATCCGCATCCGGCCATCGCCGCTGATCCGATGGGGTTGGTGCCACCTCCCATGGCCCACTGCAGGTGCCAAGGCCCACCATGGGAGGGTGTAGATAGGATCCCTCTTAGTTCTAGCTTTTGTTCCCAAGGAAGAATCATGAAGTACCTGTAGGGGCATGTAAAGGGTCTATAATGTCTTTTGCGCTCATCTTCCGTGCTATGAAAATTTTGCGAACACATGTCCTTGTTAAGGTTCGGCCTCTTTCTTCCTCGCAAGTAGCTTGTTGTTCTACGCTGAAAGGTCCCGTCCCCTGTGCAAGCTAAGCAGCTGCAGCCGGTATGCTAGGCCGCTGGCCGTGGTCAAGGCCAGGAGGTGTGCGGCCCGAGGTCCAAAGAAGAGCCCCCGAGGCGCGATGCTCAGGAGGTCCCCCTTGGCGCTCAAGCAACCATGGTAAGGCAAGAAAGGGAGTTGACGTGGCCGCAACGGGCTGGGCGGCGTAGGGTGACCCCTAGGCCCCAACATTTAGCCGACCCGAGAGCGGACTTATCTTGTCGATTTCATGGCGATTCTGGTGGTGCACTAGGACTCAAGCTACCAGCTTTCAGCGATATAGCTAGGCCGCCCATATTTCCCCTCTCCTGCTCTTCTTAGTGCTCTCACGCCCTCAGTCCCGACCTCGAAGGAAGCTCTGCCCGCCACAGGTATGCCAGTCATGGGTTGCCGTGGTCAAGGCTGGGGTGAGGGCTGGAGAGCCAGAAGAGCTCCCCGAGTCGCGATGCTCATGAGCCCCCTGCTTCAACGCACAAGTGAATTGCACGAGAGAAAAGGGAGACTCATGTGCCGCTCGCTATCCTCCCCATGCAATCCCTCGTGAACAGGCACAAGAAGAAACACGGTTTGTTGAGTTATAGCTACCAGCCCACGCTGGTTGCTCCGAGGTGAGGTGAAGGCACCGAGGGCCCGTGAGGTGACATGCTGGGCGTGCCGCGAGCCGAGCCTCGATCACCAGACGGTTTGTTCGATGCGGTGGACGGACCCATGCACCAGCCACCGCGGCTCGGTGAGGAGGGCCCGCGGGAGGCGACGCATCGAGCAGGTGATAACCGAGGCAGGTTAAGCATGGAAGGCAAATCAGCTTGGGTAAATGCAGGAAGGTACATGCCACTGGTCCGCCCGAGCGGGCTTGGGGATGATGCAGCTTAGGGCGCCCAAAGAAGGTAAGCTAAAGACATAAGCAAAAGGGATACATGCACATGGATCGAACCCCATGCGGCCCGGGAATAATGTGCAGCCCGAGGGGCGCTCCTAGCTAAAACGAGCTTGGAAAATGTCACCCGGTTTTGTAGACGGCGCAATGTCGTGCAGCAAGGCTGCTCATTTAATGAATGACTCTTCACGAGCCACCGGGCCCTAAGCCTCTGGAGGCTCGAGGCTCGGAGGTTCCTTTTGAAGACCGCCCCATTTCTTCCAGATTTGCATGGTACCGCCTCCTAAGCCGCCAGACGCGCCGACAAGTTGCGCTGATAGGGTCGACGCTTACACTCTGCAAGTCAAGGGCATCCGAACGTAGCTGTGTGGCGGCCCGTGAACCGCCCACACGCCGAAGGCCGTAACGCCTCCCGAGAAGCGCCGCCCCTGAGCCTGGACGAGATGCGTACACGCAACCCAGCATACTCGCAAGATGGATGGGGAGCTGGCCGTGAGTGGCTGCTGTCTCGCGCATGGCTCTGGCGCCTTGCGCCTCCCGAGTGGTCTTGGTGATGAACTCTGAGTGGTGGGAACTCGGCCTGTGTTCTCCTAAGGGAAACGTGCCGCTGGCACGCCGCAAGTGGTGCCCAAGGCTCTGCGGAGGTTGGCAAGGTCCGAGGCCCTCCAAGAGAGCCCCCAGCACTACCCGAGGAGGGCACCGGGCACACCTTCCTATGTGATTAAGGGAGGCGCCGAGCGGGCGCCGATCTCCGACGAGGCTCCAGCCATGCCACCTCCCGAGGCCCGGGCGTGGCAGCTGCTTTTCTTGGGATGGCTCTCCGAGGCCCTCACTTATGCTGTCGGGGTCGACATTGCTGCAGCTTGAAGGCGCGCCGAGGGAGCACACCGCATCTCTCTCTTCACATGGGACCGTGATGACCGGCCGCTTCCCAGATCTTGAGGACATTGTAGCCGTGATGGGTGATCGCCGTGAACTTGGCCAGGGCCGATACCAGAATGGCGTTGTAATCGCAGCGGATGTGCGCGACGTCAAGTCGATGAGCTCAAGGCAGAAGTTCTTGCGCGCCTCCAAGGTGACAGCAAGCGGACTTGTTCTATCGCAAAGTGGAACCATCGGTCACCTCCGAGAAAGGCTTAAAGTTGCTCATACTGCACTCGTGAGGTTGTCGAACGTGTCGACGGACAGGACGAGCCCCACGCCGCTGATGAGGGCCTTGTAACCTGCACATTGCCGATGACCGGGAGCACAAAGATCGAGGGCGCCGCGGTGGCTGCGCACTTGAGCTGATCTCGCCGAGTTGAAAGTGATGGCGCATTGGGACCACTCGAGGGCGAGTGGCCCTCAGCTTGGGGAGCACGCGCTCACCTCGGTTTAACTGTTTGAAGATGCGTTGAGAGGTCGGGCCCGTGGCGCCGCCTTAAGATGCGGTAGCGATCGCACACGCTCCGGAGGCCCCAGCCCTCATCCCGATGGTAATCGCCATTCCTTCTTGGCGCGGCAGCGGGAAGACCGTGTTGCCCTGGGGCGATCCACGAGGCTGGTCCTCCAGCGCCCGAGGATGGTCCTGCCAACGGTCTCACGAGGCCTGCCGCGCCTCTCCGCACGGGCCACGGTCGCCCCGCCCGCCCATGTCCTCCTCCATGTCGTAGCCCCGTCGCTACGCCAAGCGCCGGATCAAGCGCCCTTCACGGATGGCTCAGCTTTGATACCATCGTGTTAGGTGTTCAGTTGTGGAAGGCATGTAACGGCCGATCGCTTCTTGGACGATCCGGCTAATTCCTGCCCCGCTTGGTGTCCGCTCACAAGTAGCACAATCGCCTCCTTGCGCTTCACGCCCTGGCCTTGCCTTCTTTCTTCCTCCTCCACAAATTGCAGCTGAGGAGGGAAGGCGCCTCGCCTATGCACTTGGTCGCCAGTTGAATGCTCCCGATGCTCACTTTGTGGATAGCGAACTTTCCTTCATCTTGACTCACGGATGCCGCTCGAGAACACGGAGATGATGGCCACACGTGACCTTTGGGGATCTTGATACAGTGTTGTTGAAGCGCCGATGTATCGGAGGGTCTTCCGTTGTTGCTTGATGCGCGCAGGGTCACAAGGGCCGGCGCAAGGTCGTGGGTGCCTGGAAGTTGGCGACGGGCTTGTCACAAGATCTCATCCCAGAGGAGATCGAGCCATGTCAGCAGTTTAGGAGCCGTGGAGCGGCACCATCCTTGAGAGCCATAGAACTTTGCCATATGATTTCTTCCTCGCCAAGGTCAGCTTCAATGCTCAACAGAGCTGCAGAACTCCGCGAGATCGGCCGGTGCCAGAAGCGAGGAGGCAGATCCGGCTTGAACTTGCTCGGTCAGCGACGCCACGCAGTCAGGGGAAGGCGCCTGTACCGGCCCGGGTTGCCGGGTCACCGAGGTGGAGCTTGGTCTTGATGAGGTTCACGACGCCACTGCTGGCTACATGGTCTTGCTGGTAAGCGCGGCGGCTTCGCGGCCGAGATTTCTTGGCAGCTTTCTTCGCCGGCACCGGACGTGGCGGATCACGCCATAGGGCCGCGCGCTTTGGTGCCAAGGCGCAACAAGTAAAGGTGGCGGGCGCGATGAGCCACCGCTCGTGGATCGTGAGGGTGAGGCAGTAGAGAGGACGCGCCGGAGCCTTTGCGCACGAAGCTCGGGCGACGCGTCAAGCCACCAAGAGGTCACGATCATGTAGAGCAGAGCTGTCGCAGGAGCGCTGCCGGTGATCGGTATGGGGAGCGCGGGGCGTATGGGACGAGGAACCGCCGGGCCGATGGAGTGAGCAAAGCGGGTTGCCCCGCCAAGACCGACGGATGCAGCGAGGACGCCAAGTTGCTCGTTTCGCCGCCGTGGCAGCGCTACGGCGGGAGACGGAGAATGACGAGGCTAAGCAACATCGGGAGCCGCTCGAAGCTACGCTGGCTGGTGAGGGCGCCCGGCGCTACTGAAGCGAAGCGAAGCGCCCCGCTATGGAGACGACGGAGCGACGGATCGATTCCGGCGGGAAGCTACGAGACCCCTACCGCGCGCCAAATGTCGGATGTGGGGTTCCGCAAACCCTTAAGGTTCAACTCGTGCACATCAAATCTTTTCTCCCATCGATTCATGCCCTAGCTCGCTAAGATCTGATGAAACTGGACAACTCAAGCAACACGTAGAAAGACACGAGATTAGCATCGGTTCGGGCCACTGCTAGGTGTATTACCCTACTTCCACTGTGGTGGTGGACGTTTTTGCGCCGATGATGAATAGTATACAAGAACAGCCTGGAGGTTGAGGTGTTCTGTGGCTAGGGTAGGCTTTGGTCGACCGTATCAAAACTGAGCTGCCCCCACTGTGGCTAGTTCCACTTATATAGGCCCCTGGTCCTCTCCCCAAATATTTAGCGGGAAGGGAGCCAACAGCGGCGGGCAATTTGGAGGGGGGACACAGCAAGCTTAATCCCGACAAAAGTGGTCTTCGCCTCTAAAGGCTCCGTGGTGACGCCTGCCTTGGCTCCACGATGACTCCATCCCGCCAGTCCTTCCTCGGTCTTGGTCTCACAGGACCAATAATATGGCAACTTGGCTCGATGCCTGGTACTACCGCTTTGCCTCCTAGCACCAAAGAGGAAACAGTGATCGTCACAAAATGGCGCTCACTGGGTGCCGATGGGCCATGTCGCACGCCATGAGAGCCTCAGGAGGTTTTCCCCATTGAGATGCCTCCGCCTCGTGAGCCTAGAGGGGTCGCCTTCCCAGGAGGTCCTCAAGGTCGTCGTTTCATGAGGCTTGGCCTCACAGGGTCTTGGATGCCTTGTTGATGAAGATGATACGACGTCAATGATTTAGCATCACGCGGGGCCGCAGTAAGTGTTTGGGGACCCCCGCCCTAGAACAATCGACATTTTCATTTGCTTTCTGCAGTTGGCTTCGCCCTTTAATTGAAGTTTGCTTTTGGTGTTCTTGGACGGTTCACGCTTTTGCCTGCTTTCCGCTCAAATAGCATGTACTCTCATACCTCGCGAGGGGCTGGACAGTTCCCTCGTGAGCGCTTTTCCTTTTTCCGCTGGTTCGCCATGAGGCACCCTATCTTCGAGCCCACCATGACACGAAGTATTGGGTCAAGGCACGATCAAGGTCAGGAACGATAAGCCCTAACAAATTTTTTGCGGATCCTTAAAGTTTACCAAGACAAGGAGGCCTCGACAGCAATTCAGAAGCAAGTCATCATGAGGAGGAGACTAATTCGACCAGGTCAACCTAAGTTATCTCTACATAAAACGCATCGACATTAGTTACATAGCACAGGAAAATGATAAACATAACATAATAATTGAGGAAATCATATTTGTTGCACGCCCTCCTCGGGGCCCATATCGGGTTTTTTCAATACGGTGAAGGAAAGGAAGAACGAAATAAAAGCGGCGCTGGGGCTCTGTTGAAGCCGTCCGCGACGGCAGGCACTTAGCACCGGCCCCGAGCTCAGCTGTGATACGCTCGCGCTTTCACTGGAGGCGCCGGCGAGCGAGACTCTAATTACCTGCAGCCTTCGGCGTACATATGGCGGTTGGTCAGAACCAATCGGCTTGGGAGCTTATCACCGGGGAAGAGCCGCCAGAGCTATAAGTTTGGTCGGTTGCACCAAGGGCGTGGTTCGCCCTCATCCTCGCTTTCACACGACCATCGCCAAGGCCGAGCACTTCTCGCGCTGCTTGACCTTGGGGCAGCACCGATGAAGGCGCATCATCTTCCCCAAACACCTCACATAGAGGGTCGCATCACCGCTTATTTTGAAATGAGGCGATCACCGCTTAGTACTTATGCTGCTGCTGGCAAACGCCTCATGCCTGCTGGCCGTGGCTATGTTTCCCCATGACGGAGACCTCCCCAAACACACTCATGAAGCCCTCGCTGCAATAGCCGTTCTACCAGAAGCCAAAGCCCGCCCTGGACCTGAGGGCTGGCAGCTCGTCGATGAAGAAGCACGGGAGCTAAAGTTAGCTGCCTGTCAGCTTTCTCCGACCAGACGACGAACTCCGGCTGACAAAGACTCTTCACCGAGTTGAGCGCCGGGCCGAGGCCGGTACACCACTTAGCACGCCTCCCCTTCATTAATAGGGCTGCCACACTCAGAGCGCCCTTTTGCCATGGCGTAAGCGCACAATCATGGCGACTTCAGGGGCCACGGTGGAGGTCACGACGTGCTTAGCAGTGGACGGCGCTGGCCCATGCTTTGGGCACTGGAGAGCCGACTTCTCGCGAGGGGCCTTCCCCTTCTCCGCCATGGGCGGAGAACTCTCTTTGACGGGCGCCCATTGGTGTCGTGCTGCTAACGCAATGGAACAAAGGGGGGAGAAGCGAAGGAATGGGAAGAGATAATAATGCTCCCTCCCATTTAGAAAGAGCAGCGTGAGAAAGCCAACCAGCGCCCCCATGATCACATGTAATGATGGCTTTCCCTTGCATGCAGCAGGGACCGGGAAAGTCGGCAGCTGCTGCAGGCAGCGTGGGGAAGCTAAAGATGCTTATCGTGGCAATCAACCGCCACGGCCGCACTTTCAAACTCCGCAGGCTGTTGGGGCTGCTAGTCAGCGCCCGCACATGCCCTCGGCTTCGCCGGGGTTAAGGTCCGAGCGCCGCTTTGGGCCCCGTGAAGGAAATATGCCCTAGAGGCAATAATAAAGTTATTATTTATTTCATATCATGATAAATGTTTATTATTCATGCTAGAATTGTATTAACCGGAAACATGATACATGTGTGAATACATAGACAAACATAATGTCACTAGTATGCCTCTACTTGACTAGCTCATTAATCAAAGATGGTTATGTTTCCTAACCATAGACATGTGTTGTCATTTGATTAACGGATCACATCATTAGGAGAATGATGTGATTGACTTGACCCATTCCGTTAGCCTAGCACTTGATCGCTTAGTATGTTGCTATTGCTTTCTTCATGACTTATACAAGTTCCTACAACTATGAGATTATGCAACTCCCACACTGGAGGAACACTTTGTGTGCTACCAAACGCCACAACGTGAATCGGGTGATTATAAAGGTGCTCACAGTGTGTCTCCAAAGGTACATGTTGGGTTGGCGATTTCAAGAGATTAGGTTTTGTCGCCCGATTGTCGGAGAGGTATCTCTGGGCCTCTCGTAATGCACATCACTATAAGCCTTGCAAGCAATGTGGCCAATGAGTTAGTTACGAATGATGCATTACGGAACGAGTAAAGAGACTTGCTTGTAACGAGATTGAACTAGGTATTGGATACCGACGATCGAATCTCGGCAAGTAACATACCGATGACAAAGGGAACAACGATGTTGTTATGCGTTCGACCGATAAAGATCTTCGTGAGAATATGTAGGAGCCAATATGAGCATCCGTGTTCCGCTATTGGTTATTGACCGAAACAGCTTCTAGGTCATGTCTACATAGTTCTCGAACCCGTAGGGTCCGCACGCTTAACGTTAATGATGACAGTTTTATTATGAGTTTATGTTTTGATGTATCAAGGTTGTTCTGAGTCCCGGATATGATCACGACATGACGAGGAGTCTTGAAATGGTCGAGACATAAAGATTGATATATTTGACTTACTATATTCGACACCGGAAGTGTTCCGGTGATTTTGGAGAAAACCGGAGTGCCGGAAGGTTACTGAACCCCCGGGAGAATTAATGGGCCTTATGGGTTTTAGTGGAGAGAGAGGGCAGCCAGATGGGCCGCTGCCCTCCCCTCTGGTCCGAATCAGAGAGGAGAGGGCGCCTCTCTTCCCTTTCCCTCTCCCCTCCTTTTCCCCTCCTAGTAGGAGTAGAAAGAGGAGTCCTACTCCTACTAGGAGGGGACCTCCTTGGCGCTCCCAAGGGCCGTCCGCCTCCCCCCTTGCTCCTTTATATATCTCGGGGTGGGGCACCCAGAACACAAGTTGATTCGTGATCGCTCCTTAGCCGCAGGGCGTGCCCTCCACCATATTCCACCTCGGGTCATATCGCTATGGTGCTTAGGCGGCCCTCGCCGGGTAGAACATCATCATCGCCACCACGCCGTCAGGTCGACGGAACTCATCCCCGACACCGCTGGATCGGAGTCCGGGATCGCCATCGAGCTGAACGTGCAGCTGAACTCGAGGTGCCAGACGCTCGGTACTTGGATCGGCCGATCGTGAAGACGCACGACCACATCAACCGTGTTGTCATAACGCTTCCGCTTACGGCCCACGAGGGTATGGACAACACTCTCCCTCTCGCTATATGCATCACCATGATCTTCAGGTGCGAGGAATTTTTTGAAATTACTACGCTTCCCAAAGAGGGCATCCGAGCCTGGTTTTATGCGCTGATGTTATATGCACGGTAGAACACAAGTGAGTTGTGGGCTTATACATGTCATACCGCTTACCAGCATGTCATACTTTGGTTGGGCGGTATTGTTGGATGAAGCGCCCGGCCGACATTACGCCAGACGCTACGCGAGACTGGTTCTACCGACGCGTTTTGTAACAGGTGGCTGGCGGGTGTCTTCCCAACTTTAGTTGAACCGAGTGGCTACGCCCGTCCTTGCGAAGGTTAAAACAACACTAACTTGATGAACTATCGCTGTGGTTTTGATGCGAGGTAAGAACGGTTCTTGCTCAGCCCGTAGCAGCCACGTAAAACTTGCAACAACAAAGTAGAGGACGCCTAACTTGTTTTTGCAGGCATGTTGTGATGTGATATGGTCAAGACGTGATGCTATATTTTATTGTATGAGATGATCATGTTTTGTAACCGAAGTTATCGGCAATCGGGCAGTGAGGTTGTCGCTTTATTGTATGAAATGCAAACGCCTGTAATTGTTTTACTTTATCACTAAGCGGTAGCGATAGTCGAGAAGCAATAGTTGGCGAGACGACAACGATGCTACGATGGAGATCAAGGTGTCGCACCGGTGACGATGGTGATCATGACGGTGCTTTTGAGATGGAGATCACAAGCACAAGATGATGATGGCCATCATATCACTTATATTGATTGCATGTGATGTTTATCCTTTATGCATCTTATCTTGCTTTGATTGACGGTAGCATTTAAGATGATCTCTCACTAATTATCAAGAAGTGTTCTCCCGAGTATGCACTGCTGCTAAAGTTCTTCGTGCCCGCAGAACCACGTGATGATCGGTGTGATAAGCTCTGTCCATCTACAACGGGTGCCAGTTTTTGCACATGAATACTCTGGTTAAACTTGACGAGCCTAGCATATGCGTATATGGCCTCGAACACGGAGACCGAAAGGTCGAGCGTGAATCATATAGTAGATATGATCAACATAGTGATGTTCACCATTGAAAACTACTCCATCTCACGTGATGATCGGTTATGGTTTAGTTGATTTGGATCACGTGATCACTTAGATGACTAGAGAGATGTCTGTCTAAGTGGGAGTTCTTAAGTAATATGATTAATTGAACTTAAATTTATCATGAACTTAGTACCGATAGTATTTTTGCTTGATCTATGTTTGTTGTAGATAGATGGCTCGTGGTTGTTGTTCCGCTGAATTTTAATGCGCTCTTGAGAAAGCAAAGTTGAAAGATGATGGTAGTAATTACACGACTGGGTCCAGAATTTGAGGATTATCCTCATTGCTGCATTGAAGAATTACGCCCTGAAGCACCGCTGGTGCCGTGCCCGCTGCAGAGCAACGCCAGATGTTATGAACGTCTGGCAGCAAAGTGATGACTACTCAATAGTTCGTGCCATGCTTTACGGCTTAGAACCGGTCTTCAACGACGCTTTGAACGTCATGGAGCATATGAGATGTTCCAGAGTTGAAGTTAATATTTCAAGCAAATGCCCGGATTGAGAGATATGAAGTTCCAATAAGTTCTATAGCTGCAAGATGGAGGAGAATAGTTCACAAGTGAGCATATACTCAAAATGTCCGGGTATAATAATCACTTGATTCAACTGGAGTTAATCTTTCGATGATAGTGCCATTGATGTAATTCTCCAATCACCGCCACCAAGCTACAAGAGCTTCGTGATGAACTATAATATGCAAGGATGGAAAAGACAATTCCCGAGCTCTTCGCAATGCTAAAAGCCGCGGAGGTAGAAATCAAGAAGGAGCATCAAGTGTTGATGGTCAACAAGACCACTAGTTTCAAGAAAAGGGCAAAGGGAAGAAGAAGGAACTTCAAGAAGAACAACAAGCAAGTTGTTGCTCAAGAGAAGAAACCCAAGTCTGGACCTAAGCCTAAAACTGAGTGCTTCTACCGGTAAGCAAACTGGTCATCGAAGCGGAACTGCCCCAAGTATTTGGCGGATAAGAAGGATGGCAAGGTGAACAAAGGTATATGTGATATACATGTTATTGATGTGTACCTTACTAGAGCTCGCAGTAGCACTGGTATTTGATATCGGTTCTGCTAATATTTGCAACTCAAACAGGACTACGAATAAGCTTAACACCGCCAAGGACGAGGTGACGATGCATATGGGAAATGGTTCCAAAGTCGATGTGATCGCGGTCGCACGCTACCTCTACATCTACCTTCGGATTAGTTTTAGACCTAAATAATTGTTATTTGGTGCCGCCGCTGAGCATGAACATTATATCTGGATCTTGTTTGATGCAGACGGTTATTCATTTAAATCAGAGAATAATGGTTGTTCTATTTATATGAGTAATATCTTTATGGTCATGCACCCTTAAAGAGTGGTCTATTTTGATGAATCTCGATAGTAGTGATACACATATTCATAATGTTGAAGCCAAAAGATGCAAAGTTGATAATGATAGTGCAACTTATTTGTGGTAACGCCGCTTAGGTCATATTATGTAAACGATGAAGAAACTCCACCGATGGACTTTTGGAACCACTTGATTATGAATCACTTGGTACTTATGTAACCGGCCTCATGGGCAAGATGACTAAAACGCCGTTCTCCGGTACTATGGAGAGAGAGCAATGATTTGTTAGAAATCATACATACAGATGTATGTGGTCCAATGAATGTTGAAGCTCGTATGGATATCGTTATTTTCACCTTCACAGATGATTTAAGCATATGGGTATATCTACTTAATGAAGCAAATCTGAAACATTTGAAAAGTTCAAAGAATTTCAGAGTGAAGTTGAAAATCATCGTAACAAGAAAATAAAGTTTTTACGATCTGATCGTGGAGGAGAATATTTGAGTTATGAGTTTGGTCTACATTTGAAACAATGCGGAATAGTTTCGCAACTCACGCCACCCGAACACCACAACGTAATGGTGTGTCCGAACGTCAGAATCGCATTTTTACTAGATATGGTACGATCTATGATGTCTCACCGATTTACCGCTATCGTTTTGGGGTTATGCTTTAGAGACGGCCACATTCACGCGTAAATAGGGCACCATCAAAACCGCTGAGACGACCCCTTATGAACTATGGTTTGGCAAGAAACCAAAGTTGTCGCTTCTGAAAGTTTGGGGCTGCGATGCTTATGTGAAAAAGCTTCAACCTGATAAGCTCGAACCCAAATCGAAAAATGTGTCTTCATAGGATACCCAAAGGAGATAGCTTGGGTACACCTTCTATCACAGATCCGAAGGCAAGACATTTGTTAAGAATGGATCCTTTCTAGAGAAGGAGTTTTCTCTAAAGAAGTGAGTGGGAGGAAAGTAGAACTTGATGAGGTAATGTACTCAGCTCCCTTATTGGAAAGTAGTTCATCACAGAAATGGTTCCCGTGACACCTACACCAATTAGTGAGGAAGTTAATGATGATGATCATGAAACTTCAGATCAAGTTGTTACTCGAATCAGAGGTCAACCAGAGTAAGATCCGCATCAGAGTGGTACGGTAATCCTATTCGAAGTCATGCTACTAGATCATGGTGAACCTACGAACTATGAAGAAGCGATGGTGAGCCCAGATTCGCAAAATGGCTTGAAGCCATGAAATCTGAGATGGGATCCATGTATGAGAACAAAGTGTGGACTTTGGTTGACTTGCCCATGATCGCAAGCAATAGAGAATAAATGGATCTTCAAGAAGAAGACCGACGCCGACGGTAATGTTATCACATTATAAAGCTCGACTTGTTGCAAAAGGTTTTCGACAAGTTCAAGGGGTTGACTACGATGAGACCTTTCTCACCCGTAGCGATGCTTAAGTCCTGTTCGAATCATGTTAGCAATTGCCGTGATTTTATGATTATGAAATATGGCAGATGGATGTCAAAACTGCATTCCTGAATGGATTTCTGAAGAAGAGTTGTATATGATGCAACCGAAGGTTTTGTCGATCCTAAGGGAGCTAACAAAGTGCAAGCTCCAGCGATCCATTTATGGACGGTGCAAGCCTCTCGAGTTGAATAAACGCTTTGATAGTGTGATCAAAGCATATGGTTTTATATGCATTTTGGAGAAGCCTGTATTTACAAGAAAGTGAGGAGCTCAGAGCATTTCGATATTATATGTGATGATATATTGTTGATTGGAAATGATATAGAATTTCTGGATAGCATAAAAGGATACTTGAATAAAAGTTTTCAATGAAAGACCTCGTGAAGTTGCTTATATATTGGGCATCAAGATCTATAGAGATAGATCAAGACGCTTGATTGGACTTTCACAGCACATACCTTGATAAAGTTTTGAAAAGTTCAAATGGATCAGCAAAGAAAGGATTCTTGCCTCAGTATTACAAGGTGTGAAGTTGAGTCGACTCAATGCCCACCACCGCAGAAGATAGAGAGAAAATGAAAGGAGTTCCTATGCTTCAGCCATAGGCTCTATCATCAGTATGCAATGTTGTGTACTGCACTGATGTGTGCCTTGCTATTAGTTTAGCAGGAGGTACCAAAGTAATCCAGAGTGGATCATCAGACGGGTCAAGAACATCCTGCCAAATACCCGAAAAGGACTAAGGATATGTTTCTCGCTTATGGAGGTGACAAAGAGCTTGTCGTAAATGGTTACGCCGATGCAAATTTGACACCGATCCGGACGATTCTAAATCGCAAACCGGATACGTGTTTATATTAAACGGTGGAGCCGCCAGCTGGTGCAGTTCTAAACAAAGCGTCAGAAGCGGGATCTACATGTAAGCGGAGTACATAGCTGCTTCGGAAGCAGAAATGAAGGAGTCTCGATGAAGGAGTTCATTTCCCATCTAGGTGTCATACCTAGTGCATCGGGACCAATGAAGATCTTCCGTGCAATTGCTTGGCAAAGGAATCCAGATTTCACAAGAGGACCAAGCACATCAAGAGACGCTCAATTCCATCCGGGACCAAGTCCGTGTGGAGACATAGAGATTTGCAAGATACATACGGATCTGAATGTTGCGCACCTGCTGACTAAGCCTCTTCCACTAGCAAAACATGATCAACACCAAGACTCCATGGTGTTAGAATCTCATCATAGTAATCTAGATTATTGACTCTAGTGCAAGTGGAGATCAAGGAAATATGCCCTAGAGGCAATAATAAAGTTATTATTTATTTCTTCATATCATGATAAATGTTTATTATTCATGCTAGAATTGTATTACCCGGAAACATGATACATGTGTGAATACATAGACAAACATAATGTCACTAGTATGCCTCTACTTGACTAGCTCATTAATCAAAGATGGTTATGTTTCCTAACCATAGACATGTGTTGTCATTTGATTAACGGATCACATCATTAGGAGAATGATGTGATTGACTTGACCCATTCCGTTAGCTTAGCACTTGATCGCTTAGTATGTTGCTATTGCTTTCATGACTTATACAAAGTTCCTATAACTATGAGATTATGTAACTCCCACTTACCGGAGGAACACTTTGTGCTACCAAACGTCACAACGAATCGGGTGATTAAAGGTGTTTCTACATGTGTCCTCAAGGTACATGTTGGGTTGGCGATTTCAAGAGATTAGGTTTTGTCACTCCGATTGTCGGAGAGGTATCTCTCGCCCCTCTCGGTAATGCACATCACTATAAGCCTTGCAAGCAATGTAGCTAATGAGTTAGTTACGAATGATGCATTACGGAACGAGTAAAGAGACTTGCCAGAACTAGATTGAACTAGGTATTGGATACCGACGATCAATCTCTGCAAGTAACATACCGATGACAAAGGGAACAACGATGTTGTTATGCGGTTCGACCGACAAAGATCTTCGAGAATATGTAGGAGCCAATATGAGCATCCAGGTTCCGCTATTGGTTATTGACCGAAATAGTTCTAGGTCATGTCTACATAGTTCTCGAACCCGTAGGGTCCGCACGCTTAACGTTACGATGATGCTTTTATTATGAGTTTATAAGTTTTGATGTATCAAGGTTGTTCGAGTCCTGGATATGATCACGGACATGACGAGGAGTCTCAAATGGTCGAGACATAAAGATTGATATATTGGACGACTATATTCGACACCGGAAGTGTTCCGGTGATTTTGGAGAAATCCGAGCCGGAGGGTTACCGGAACCCCGGGAGAAGTAATGGGCCTTATGGGCTTTAGTGGGAGAGAGAGAGGGCAGCCATTGGTCGCCACGCCTCCCCCTCTGAGTCCGAATTGACTAGAGAGGGGGGCCTCTTTCCCTCTCCCTCCCCCTTCCTTTCCCTCCTAGTAGGAGTAGGAAAGAGGGAGTCCTACTCCTACTAGGAGGAGGACCTCCTCCTGGGCGCGCCTCAAGGGCCGGCCGCTCCCCTGCTCCTTTATATACGGGAGGGGGGCACCTTTAACACACAAGTTGATCTTCGGATCGCTTAGCAGTCAGCGGTGCCCCCTCCACCATATTCCACCTCGGTCATATCGCTATGCTGCTTAGGCTGCCCCCGCGCTTCAGAGAACATCATCGTCACCACCACGTCAGGCCGACGGAACTCATCCCCA
>JAHIAM010006115.1:0-39998 GCA_021605205.1 Aegilops longissima | reverse complement strand
CCAACCGTGATACAAGAAAGCAGCACAACCACCACTATCTGCCAAGAGCACACCATGGGCTACACATGTAGCTTCTTCTTCCATGGCGCCAACAGGCACACAAGGATATTATTTGTCGTCATAAGGGAAGAGGACATTTTATGAGAGAATGCCAATCTCAGCGGTGATGATTGCTGCCGAGGATGGTGGGTATGAGTCCGCTAGTGACTATGATGAAGAGACTTTGGCTCTTATTACACATGAAGAACACGGTGGAGATGATTCTGATCATGAGACGCAATACATGGCTGCCAAGATGTCGATAGTATGAATGTTTAGTTGCTCAACGTGTTTTGAGTGTGCAGGTTACACAAGCTGAGCAAAATCAGAGGCATAACTTGTTCCATACAAAGGAGTTGTGAAGGAACGTTCTATTCAAGGCCATCATAGATGGAGGAGCTGCAACAACTTGGCTAGCATGGATATGGTGGAGAAGCTTTCTCACCACAAGACCACATCCACATCCTTACTACATCCAATGGTTCAACAACAGCTGCAAGGTTAAGGTAACACGACTGCTCGTGTGTATTTTAGTATCTCTACATATGCTGATTATGTTGATTGTGATGTGGTACCTATGCAAGCATGTTCCTTATTACTTGGTAGACCATGGCAATTTGATAAAAATTATGTACACCATGGTAGAAACAATCAAGATACTCTTGTTCACAAGGATAAAAATATTACTTTGCTTCCTATGACTCGATTCCATTTTGAAAGATGATATTAATAGAGCTAATAAAGCAAAACAGAGAAAAATAAGAGTGAAAATCAGATTGTAGCAAAAGAATTTGAGCAACAAATGAAGCCTAATAATAAACCATCTAATGTTGCTTCTGAAATTAAACTAAAAGTGCATGTTTATTTGCCACCAAATCTGATATTGATGAGCTAGATTCTAGCAAATCTGTTTGCTATGCTTTTGTGTGCAAAGAGGCATTATTTTCATTCGAGGACGTGTTTTCCTCTTTGCCCCCTCGCTGTCACTAACATTTTGCAGAGTTCACGACGCCTTCCCACAAGACGTACACCGGATTACCACCTATTCGAGGGATTGAGCATCAAATTGACTTAATTCCCGTGCATCGCTACCCAACCGCAAGACCATACCGCATCAATCCAGAGGAGACGAAGGAGATTATGCGCCAAGCACAGGAGCTGCTCGACAAAGGTTATATACGCGAATCTCTTAGTCCTTGTGCTGTTCCTATTATACTAGTGCCTAAAAAGGATGGTACGTCATGATGTGTGTTGATTGTAGAGGCATTAATAATATTACTATTCGTTATCGCTATCCTATTCCTAGGCTAGATGATATGCTTGATGAATTGAGTGGTTTCACAATATTCTCCAAAGTTGATTTATGAGTGGATACCATCAAATTGTATGAAATTGGGAGATGAATGGAAAACAGCATTTAAAACTAAGTTTGGATTATATGAGTGGTTAGTCATGCCTTTTGGGTTAACTAATGCACCTAGTACTTTCATGAGATTAATGAACTAAGTTTTACGTGCTTTCATTGGACGATTTGTGGTAGTTTACTTTGATGATATACTGATTTATAGCAAATCTTTGGAAGAACATTTGGAACATTTACGTGTTGTTTTTAATGCTCTACGTGATGCACGCTTGTTTGGTAACCTTGGGAAGTGCACCTTTTGCACCGAATCGAGTATCTTTTCTTGGCTATGTTGTTACTCCACAGGAATTGAAGTTGATAAAGCCAAGATTGAAGCAATTGAGAGTTGGCCGCAGCCCAAAACGGTCACACAAGTGAGTTTTCTTGACTCGCTGGTTTCTATAGGCGCTTTGTGAGAGACTTTAGCACCATTGCTGCACCTCTCAATGAGCTTACAAAGAAGGATGTGCCTTTTGTTTGGGGTACCGCACAGATGAAGCCTTCACGGTATTGAAAGATAAGTTGACACATGCCCTTTACTCCAACTTCCTGAATTTAATAAGACTTTGAGCTTGAATGTGATGCTAGTGGAATTGGATTAGAGGTGTGTTATTACAAGATGGCAAACCTGTTGCATACTTTTCCTAAAAAATTGAGGGCCTAGTCTGAACTATTCTACTTATGACAAAGAATTATATGCTCTTGTTCGACTTTAGAGACATGGCAACATTATTATGGCCCAAAGAATTTGTTATACATTCTGATCATGAATCTTTGAAACATATTAAAAGTCAAGCTAAACTGAATCGAGACATGCTAAATGGGTTGAATTCATTGAGACTTTCCCTTATGTCATTAAACACAAGAAGGGTAAAGAAAATGTTATTGCTGATGCTTTGTCTCGTCGCTATACTATGCTTTCACAACTTGACTTCAAAATATTTGGTTTGGAGACCATCAAAGATCAATATGTGCATGATGCTGATTTTAAAGATGTAATGCAGAATTGTAAAGAAGGAAGAACATGGAACAAGTTCGTTATTAATGATGGTTTTGTGTTCCGTTAACAAGCTATGCATTCCTGCTAGCTCGTCGCCTTTTGTTGTTGCAGGAGGCGCATGGAGGAGGATTAATGGGACACTTTGGCGCCAAGAAGACGGAGGATATACTTGCTACACATTTCTTTTGGCCAAAGATGAGACGGATGTTGAGCGCTTTGTTGCTCGCTGCACTACATGTCAAAAAGCTAAGTCACGACTCAATCCTCATGGTTTATATATGCCTTTGCCTGCACTCTAGTGTTCCTTGGGAGGATATATCTATGGACTTTGTTTTAGGTTTACTCTAACAAAGAAGGGAGGGATAGCATATTTGTTGTCGTGGATAGATTCTCGAAAACGGCACACATTATACCATGTCATAAAAGCGATGATGATGTTAATGTTGCTGATTTGTTCTTTCGTGAAATTATTCACTTGCATGGTGTGCCAAATACTATTGTTTCAGATCGTGATACTAAATTTCTTAGCCACTTTTGGAGATGTTTATGGGCTAAGTTGGGGACTAAACTGCTTTTTAGTACTACTTGTCACCCCCAAACTTTTGGATAAACTGAAGTAGTCAATAGAACATTGTCTACTATGCTTAGGGCTGTTTTGAAGAATAATAAGAAAATGTGGGAAGAATGCTTGCCTCATATTGAATTTGCTTATAATCGCTCATTGCATTCTACTACTAAGATGTGCCCTTTGAAATTGTGTATGGCTTCCTACCGTGCACCTATTGATTTGTTGCCCTTCCATCTTCGGAGAAGGTTAATTTTGATGCTAAAGAACGTGTGAATTGATTTTAAAATGCATGAGTTAACTAAGGAAAACATTGAGCGATGAATGCTAAATATAAACTTGTCGGAGATAAGGGTAGAAACCATGTTGTCTTTGCACCGGAGATCTTGTTTGGTTACATTTATGTAAGGATAGGTTTCTAATTTGCGCAAATCAAAGCTAATGCCACGTGCCGATGGTCCATTTAAGGTGTTAGAGAAAATAAATGATAATGCATATAAACTTGAGCTGCCTGCAGATTTTGGGGTTAGTCCCACTTTTAACATTGCAGATTTGAAGCCTTATTTGGGTGAGGAAGATGAGCTCGTCGAGGACGACTTCATTTCAAGAAGGGAGGATGATGAGGACATCAATACCATTGTTACACCCACAGCCCCTGCTGCTATATATACCGGACCAATAACTAGAGCTCGTGCACGCCAATTGAATTATCGTACTTTCGCTTCTTGGTAACGATTCCAATGTTCATGAGAATATGATGCTGCTTAAATTGGATACATTTGTTTTGCTTACAAATGAAGGGCCTACCATGGACAAGAAAGATGAACCTTGGAGCAAGTTCAAGCATGGAGATGTTGGCATGCTAAGGGGAACAAGAACGGAGTTACAAGTGATGATTCCAGACTTTGAAGCCACCCTAATGAGAGCATGAGGCCTTGGACGAAATATACAAGATGCCACTTCATAATATTCGTCCATAGGCTATTCTAGGTGCTCCACACCTTATTATTGGGCCAGGCCCATGTAATTTCGAAATACTTAAGTATAGGCTGTTTTAGAGTCCGTATGTGTGGGGAAACAAGAGTTAGGGTTGATTTCGACCCTCCACCAAGGGCCACCAAATTCCCTCATCTTCCTCCATATATACAGCCCTTAGGGCACCGCTTAGACTTTGGGTTTTGTTTAGATTAAAAGTTCGCCATAGCAGCAACTTCGCAGATTTCGCTTGTGTTCAACGACTGCATAAAGGCATCACAGTAACCCCACCTTGATCAATAAAGCTTTCATCTTATATTCGCAATATCCAGATTGCAATCTTAGTTTCTTGCTTGTTCTTCGCTTGCTCAGAGGAAACAGCCCTCGTGGTCGTTGATCGTGTTCGCGCGGTCAATAACCTCTCGGAGTTGGTTTAGCGATTGCTAAGGCGCCGACGCCTCGCACGTCAGTAGTCGGATCGCCAAAGTCGACTTCCTCCAAAGCGAAACCACCATCTCATCAAAAGATCGGACACCTTGCCTCTATCATGGTGGCTTCACATACCTCTAGTACCATATGAGTGGCCCAAGACGAAGAGAGCTTATTTTAGAGTTTGTGCAACCTACACGCAACTTCTTCACTAATTGGAGAACACCATGCAAGGATCCAAGTCCATACAAGTACTTCAAGGAGATGAAGATTGCATATGACAAGTCAAGTGGATTATGCAAACATGATGTTCCACCTAAATGTTGGGATTGAACAACCAATCTCCAAGACTATCTTCCTTGAGAACTACAACTCGATCGACGACTACTACATTGAGAATCATCAACAAGAACTCAATGAAAGCTAATCTTCACCCCAAGCAAATCTTTGGGGCTTATGAAGCTCACGATAAGCATGAGTCTAGTACCACCATGATGTCCAAGCCCGACAATGTCAAAGACGATCCACTAGTGCGACGAGAGCATCACTGTGGCATTGATGATGCCGAGTCACCCACTCAAGATGGTGCGCGTGAAGTGGGACTCACGGAGACCTTCATCTTCCAAGCTTGATGCGAACCATGGTGGGATGATGCATCATCCTACGATCCCCCATGTACACTCATCGCCATTGTCCAAAGGTGAACCTGCTCGTCGATGATTCCCTTTCCACTGTCATAGACATGGTTCTACCATGCAAAGATGCTAATGTGCTTAGGAACCAAGGTAGACGCACCATGGAGATGTTCGAGGCATGAAAGTCCACACAAGACCTATCAAGAAGTGCCTCAACTCGCTATGTGGTGGTTCACCCACTCCGCCACCAACTAGAAGAAGACCAAGAGAGACCGGTGATGGTAGAGACACCGATGTAGGGCGGAACCCACGTGGACGATCTTTCACGTTGGAGCGGATCCTACGGGAATCACGAAGAACACGCTGAAGAACAAGAGGAAAACACGGGAAAACGAGAGAGAATTCACTCAACCGACAAGAAACCAATCACACAAGTGCTAGATTATCGATCACATAGAGTGGCACAAGATTCAAGAACAACAAAGGTAAGGATACACGAGTAGCCGTTTTTCTCCGAGAGGAGGTCTTGATGGGGTCCACCCTAGAAGGGGGTCTTGAATCCGCTTGGGGATCTTCTCCGAGAGGTCCCGATCTCAAAGGAGAAGTAGCCAAGTGGATGAGCAAAGGCTCTCACACCAAAATATGAGCTAATCCAAAGCTAACCCTAGAAAGAGGAGGGATCAAGTATATATAGTCTCGGGCGAAGGGGTACAAGGGACATGTCCCGAGGCATCATGACGCAGTGGGGAGGCCGGACGTCCGGCCGGGCCGGATGTCCGGCCTTCATGAGGCGCCGGATGTCCGGCTAGGGTGCCCGATGTCCGGTTAGGGCGACTGCTTCAGCAGAATTGGAGAGGGCGCCGATTTCCGGCCGGGAGCCGGATATCCGGCCGGGGGCCGGATGTCCGGCTTGGTCGCCGGATGTCCGGCCCTCGTGATGGAGGGGCCGGTTTGGCCGAGGGGCCGATGTAGCAACCTGAAGGCCGGATGTCCGGGGTCATGGCCGATGTCCGGGCCCGAAGGTGATTTTCCTCGCTTCGCTGGTTCTCTTCATCCATGGACTTGGCGGCTTGTCCGCCTTCACGTGCATCCTCGGAGGTTCCCTTGACACCTAATCATGCATAGCATATCGGACTTAGGTAGTAGCCATGTCTCGAGTGGATCATATGTGATATCAATAAGGAAAGAGGTCACCTCGCTCGAGAGCTCTAGCTCTAGCTCGTGTCATGGGTCCTCTTGGCTCTTGATGAGACGGTTGTAGGTCCATGGGGATGATCGGGATGCTCCGCATCATCTCCCCCTTGGGAGAGATCCGACTCGGATCAAAAGCTTCATCTCCATGGAAAGGTGCAAGGTCCTTGACGTTGAAGATGTCGCCACGCTGTACTTGTCTCGAGGTATGTCGATCTTGTAAGCGTTGTCGCTAGAAGCGCATAGCACCTTGAAAGGTCCATCGGCTCGAGGGAGAAGCTTGACTTATGCTCTTTGGGGAAGCGGTCTCATGCGAAGGTGTAGCCACACTAGATCACCAATGTTGAAGACGATGGGTTGCTTGTTGGCGTTGAGCTTGTTTGCTTGACGTTGTACTTGGCGCCAATTGTGTGCCTTGTATCTTCGCATCTTCTTGATGTAGCTTGCTCGCTCACTTGCATCCATGTTGGTGCGCCTTGGAGAGGAAGTGGTAGAATGTCCAATGGGGACAACGGGTTGAAACCGTAGACGACCTCAAGGGGACTTGCCGGTAGTTGAATGTCTTGCACGATTGTAGGCGATTTCGGCGATGGGTAGACATGCTTCCCACTCCTTGATGTTCTTCTTGATCAAGACACGAAGTAGAGTGGATAGTGTGCGTTCGTCACCTCCGCTTGGCCGCCGGTTTGAGGATGGTATGCCGAGGAGAACAAGAGCTTGATTCCGAGCTTGGCACATAGGGTCTTCCAAAAGTAACTCAAGAACTTGACGCCACGATCGGAGACGATTGTCTTTGGTACGCCATGGAGTCGCAAGATTTCCCTACAAAAGAGATTTGCAACATGTGAAGCATCGCTCATCTTGTTGCAAGGAATGAAATGTGCCATCTTAGAAAATCTATCCACAACAACAAACACGGAATCCTTGCCATTTTGAGTCCTAGGCAAACCAAGTACAAAATCCATACTAATGTCTTCCCATGGTTGATATGGAATAGGAAGAGGCATGTAAAGACCATGAGATTGAGCTTTAGACTTAGCTTTATGACATGTATAGCATCGGTTGGTGAAGCGTGAGACGTCATGAACATCTTGGGCCAAAAGTAGTTGTTGGAGAGCGTGGTAATGTCTTGTCGCTATCCAAAGTGTCCCATGAGTCCGCCCCATGAGCCTCTTGCAAAAGGAGCAAACGAAGAGAAGACTCGGAATGCAAAGTTTGTTAGCTCTCATAAGATAACCATCCTTGATGTAATATTGTTCCCAAGACGATGGCCAAACACTTAGCATAAGGAGAAGCAAAAGATGGATCATGCTCATACAAGTCTTTTATATGCTCAAAACCAATAACATTCAACTCAAGTTGAGTGACAAGCATGCATATGCGTGAAAGCGCTGTCAGCAACTACATTTTCTTTACCCTTAATGTACTTGATCACATAAGGAAAAGATTCAATGAATTCACTCCATTTTGCATGACGCTTGTTCAATTTAGTTTGACCTTTGAGGTACTTAAGCTGCTTCATGATCGGTATGGATGACAAACTCATGAGGTCTAAGGTAATGTTCCCAAACATGTAGCACACGACTAAAGCATACAATTCTTTGTCATAGATGGGATAATTGTTGAGCACCGGAGAGTTTTTCACTAAAATAAGCAATGGCTCGCTTTTTCTTGCATCAAAACTCCGCCAATTCCGCACCACTTGCATCACAATGAACCTCAAAAGTTTTGTCAAAATTGGGCAAAGCAAGAATCGGAGCATGAGTAAGCAAAGACTTGAGCTCATCAAAAGCGTTGATTGCAAAGTTCCCAAACAAAGGGAGTATTCTTCTTGCTCAAAGCATGCAAAGGAGCGGCAATTGTGCTAAAATCTTTCACAAAGCGATTTATAGAAACCCGCAAGACCAAGAAAACTTCGACTTGTTGCAAATTGGTGGGTTAGCCAAGTTTTGATTGCTTCAATTTTAGATTCATCAACATGGACACCCTTTGAGGAAACAACAAAACCCAAGAAAACCACTTTGTCAACTCCAAAAGTGCATTTTTCAAGTTTGCATAAAGGCTTTCTCATGTAAGAGTTTGCAACACAGATTTTACATGATTGATGTGCTCTTTCATGGTTTTGCTAAACACAAGAATATCATCAAAGTAAACCACAACAAAGACTCCAATATAAGGACGGCACATGATGCATAAGACGCACAAAAGTACCGGAGCTTCCGAAAGACCCATAGGCATCACTAACCATTCATATAAACCAAATTTGGTTTTGAAAGCAGCTTTCCATTCATCACCCTCTTGTATGCGGATTTGATAATAGCCACTTTTAAGATCAATTTTGAGAAAAGTTGGCTCCACTAAGTTCATCAAGCATGTCATCTAAGCGAGGAATGGGATGCCTATATCGAACGGTAATAGCATTGATAGGTCTACAATCGAACACAAGCGAAACTTCCATCGGGCTTAGGCACAAGAATAACGGAACGGCACAAGGGCTTAAGCTTTCACGCACATGACCGCTGTCGATTAGTTGTTGTACTTGCCGCTGAATCTCCTTGGTTTCTTCCGGATTGACTCGGTATGGAGCTTTGTTTGGTAGAGGCGCCCGGGATGAGGTCGATTCGATGCTCAATGCCTCAAGAGGAGGTAGACCCGAGGTAGCTCATCGGGAAAACATCTTGGAATTCCTGCAAAAGAGATTGAAACACCAAAGGTAGCTCGTGAATGGTGTTAGTTTTGGTTCTCCATCCTTGCACACAAGGACAAAGTGCATCACGGTAGATGGGTTCTCACACACTTCTCTCATCTCACTTTTGGTGGCAAATAGAATGAGGTTTTTCTCTAGGCTAAGAGTCGCTCAAATTTGGCTTGTGGCTCTCACTCACTTTTGGGTGGATCACTTTCACACTCTTTTCTCTATGATGTGTGGCTTGCTTGTCGGCTATCACATGACTAGGAGACATAGGTCGAGCACATATTCTTTCCCTTTCATCTTGAAGCTATAGTGATTGGTACGCCCATTGTGGATGACACCACTGTCGAATTGCCATGGTCGACCAAGAAGTAGGTGGCAAACGGTCATTGGGACCACATCACATTCCAACGTGTCTTCATAAGCACCAATTTTGAAGGAGACTTGGACCGATGCTCGACTCAGATAGTGCCGGAGTCACTTAGCCATTGAACCTTGTAGGGATGTGGGTGCTTCTTCTTGACCAATTGTAGCTTGGAGCATAGTTCTTCACTTGCCAAGTTGTGGCAACTACCTCCATCGATGATGACCTTGATGGACCGCCCATTGATGCCGCTTTTGTGTGGAAGATGTGGCATCGCTGGTCTTCTTCTTGTTGATGTTGAAGAGTCAAGACCTTGGAGACAACGAGAGCGGGCTCAATCCTCATCACAAAAGACTTGATCATCTTCATCTTCATTCACTTGCCGATGCATGGCCACTTGCTCAAGAGCTTCCATCTCCTCTTCACCATGGAGTCATATGTGCCATCGCTGCTGAGGATCATGGTGCGCTTGTTGGTGCATTCAGATGACTTGTGGCTCGGCCACCGCAAGTGAAACACTTGAAGGAGCTTGTCTTGATGGTCTCATCGGTCGGAGTAGAGGATGAAGCACGCGGCTTGAGGTTGCTTGTAGTAGGAGGAGGACGACTTGAACTTGTCGAAGTTTTCTTGTAACTTGACTTGTCGCTCGCTTCTTGAAGAAAGCTTGGTTGATGTAGATGTTGGAGGAGTCGCTGAAGCTTGGTTGTTGGAGAAGCCGAGGTCTTGGATGAGTACTTGGCGCATTTGAAGTCATCTTGCACTTCATGCCCGCCTTTGTAGCTTGATGCACGAGCTCAATGAGGGATGAGTATGGTTGGAAGTCGGCGATCTTCTTGATGGGATGATTGAGTCCATTCAAGAAACGTGCCATAGTTTGCTCATCATCTTCCTTGACATTGGCTCAATCATGGCTATCTCCATTTCCTTGTAATATTCTTCAACGCTTTTGTTCCTTGCTTGAGTAGTTGGAGTTTCTTGAAGAGGTCGCGTTGTAGTAGGTTGGCACAAAACGTGCTCGCATGACATCCTTCATTTGAGCCCAAGTGGTGATTGAGGTTCACCTCTTGCTTGTCGTCGCCAATGATTTGTTCCCACCATATGAGCACATAATCTTGGAACTCAAGTGATGCCATAGCGATTTTCTTCGCTTCATCGTAGTTGTGCAAGCGGAAGATTTTGTCAACCTTCAATGCCCATGAGAGGTAGTCTTCGGGTCATTGCTTCCATTGAACTTGGGCATGGTGAATTTTAGCTTGTCAGAAGCGCTGTTTTTCATTGTGTTGTTGGCGATGTTGATGATGACGCCCTTGACGTGGAATGTACTCGCCTTCATGTTGCTCTTGGCGCGGGGGAAGACCATGATCAACTTGCTCTTGTTGAACTTGAGGTTGAGGTGGAGCTTGACGAGCTTGTGGAGGAGCTTGAGGAACTTGACGCTGTACATGAGGTTGGTAGTTCCTCTCTTGGATTTCTTCTCAAGGGCTTCCTCTTGATTGCGCCTGCTCACGATTGCGGTTGGCGAAGGCTCTACTTGATTCTTGAAGGGCACGCTATGCCTCAAGAGCTTGCGCTTCACGTTGTTGTTGTTGAAGACGTTGAGCCTTGGCGCCTTGTTCGCCTTTGGTGAAGACGCGCTCGTTCTTCCTCTTGTTGGCGCATTTAAGACGTTGTCGTTTTGAGCTTGAGCAAAAGCCTCTTGGTTTGATTGAGGACGAGGAACTTGATCATCAACTTGCTCTTGTGAATGCTTGTCATGTAGCGGGTTGCGAGATGCATGACGGTCTTGACGAGCTGCTCGTCAAGAGTGTTCGGCGACGTGTACTTGAGTCGAGAAGGTGTCGCCGGAGTGTCGACTCGAGCGGTCTGGCCTTGATGATGAAGAAGTTGAATGATGCCGCTTTCTCATCAACGCGCGGATCTCGCCCATTCTTGCATCATTCTCTTGCTTGTGAGCCTCGAACTTGTTGTCGAAGTAGTCTCTTGTACGCTGCTCGGAGAGTCGCAAGTCGGTGGCGAGGTTGTCGGCGCGGTCGCCATTGCTTGTTGTTCTTGGTGCAACGCCACAGCACCAAAGAGGTGTCTCTTGGTGACGATGAAGACATGTCGCCGCCTTGCTCGATGAAGAGTGGGTTGGTAGAAGAACTTGGCCTATCCATCATTCCAAGCAAAATGTGAGTGGTAGAACGGAAAAGAACTTATACCAATGTACCTTTGACCGATGTTGAAAATGAATCAAGTTCACTCAAATGCGGACAATGAAATAGCACTCTTGGTACCGATTCTTGTCGGTTCTCACACCTACACAAATAAAAGCTTATGGTGGAGCTCGGTTAGGATGGTGGCACAAAATTTGATGCAATTGTAAGTGAGACTCAATAAAGTTGGAAATGATTCACAAATTTGCAAATGCAACAAGTAGACCAATAGCAAGATATGGTACACGGAAACACACGCCAAAATAGATAATATGGGGTTATGCAACCAAGGATGAGCCAAAATGTGGAATTCACCAAGATGCTCTTGTTGCACAACACTAGAGAGACGCTAGCACGATTGCACAATAGGCGGATACGAACTTGTGCACAACCTACTAAGCAAAAATGCAACGACTTCTATCCCAAGTATGCTATATGTATGGTGTTTTGATGTGTTGATCCAAGATGATCAAGTATGACAATCTTAATGTTGTATGATGCTATGGTTCTTGCTCATAAGCTCTTTGCTTATCTTTCTCTCTTTGCTTAAAAGCTTGATTGGCTCTTTCTATTTTGAGCTCTTGTCTCATGCAAAACTTCACAAACCAAGATAGCAATTGTGTATGCGATGACAACTTTGTGACACACAAGTTGATGCTAAGATATGCACCACTTTGGTATGGTATGTATGCTATGGAGTATGATCACTAATGTGCACAAGTCACGTTGCCGGCAATACTCAATGGCTAGTCTCGATGGGTAAGCAACGCAAAAGATGGGCTATGATGGTTATCAATGCAATTGCAAGTAATGACAAAGGTGTCGATGATGTTACCGTCCTTGGCGAGGATGAGCGGTGGTGATGTTGATGTTGAACCGCACCTAGATAGCCAAACACAAAAGGATACGAAAACCCCAACTCAAATTCTCAAGGCAAAATTTGGCAACATTGTCGGAATTGGTAGTGGGAAAGGCTATGGTGGTGTTGTGGGAGGTGGTGGAGGTAAGTGGAAGTGTGTGGGCACGGACAAAATTTGGCGAAAGTTAGGCGGTGATCGGGTGGTGGAAGGATGGATGTTACTAGGCCGGAACCGGCTAGAAGCCGGATGTCCGGGCGCCGGATGTCCGGCTGATCGGGCCGGATGTCCGGCTGCCGGATGTCCGGCTGCTCGGGCCGGACGTCCGCACGAAGAACACCGCTGGGAGAGGTCAAACCGTCAAATTTGGGCGATTTTGTGGATGAAAATTGTGAAAAGAGGGGGAATGCTAGATCTACCTGCAACACACTAAATCCACGGATCAAATCCAACAAAACTTCATCACACTAACAAATCACAAAAAATTTGGGGCTATTTTGTGGGGAATTTTCGAATTGGGACAAAAACAACAAAATCAAGCTTGAAAAAGAGGGGTAGGGGCTCCAATAACGTGATCAACGTGGCTCATGATACCATAGATGATGTAGGGCGGAACCCTACGTGGACGATCTTTCACGTTGGAGCGGATCCTACGGGGAATCACGAAGAACACGCGGAAGAACAAGATGGAAACACGGGGAAAACGAGAGAGAATTCACTCAACCGACAAGAAACCAATCACACAAGTGCTAGATTATCGATCACATAGAGTGGCACAAGATTCAAGAACAACAAAGGTAAGGATACACGAGTAGCCGTTCTTCTCCGAGAGGAGGTCTTGATGGGGTCCACCCTAGAAGGGGGTCTTGAATCCGCTTGGGGGATCTTCTCCGTAGAGGTCCTGATCTCCGAGGAGAAGTAGCCAAGTGGATGAGCAAAGGCTCTCTCACCAAAATATGAGCTAATCCAAAGCTAACCCTAGAAAGAGGAGGGGATCAAGTATATATAGTCTCGGGGCGAAGGGGTACAAGTGATAGAGGCGGGGGTGTCCCGATCTTTCGATGAGATGATAACTATCGATTTGGTGGAGACGACTTTGATGATCCGACTACAAACGTGCACGACGTTGCGCCTTAGCAATCGCTAAACCAATCTCCTTAGGTTACCGACGATGCCGAAGCACGGTCACCCTGACCACGAAGGTCTATTCCTGCAAGCAATCAAGAACGAGCAAGAATATGATAAAGCAATCTGAATATTGCGAATATATATGAAGTATTGATAATGGTGGGGATCCGTAAGCGGTCTTGGTCTGGTCGTTGGACACAAACAAAGTACACGGTTGCAATGCAAAAAGAATCACTCAATTCCGAGTTGATATGAGGAGTCAAAGAATTCTAAACTGGCCTGAAAAATTGGAACAAGATGTGTTCACGAACTTCAGAGGGCAAAACACCTATTTAGAAGCCGATTTTGAGGTGTCAAATATTGAACTAGCTTCTGCAACTATTTAGATGCGCTTCGCCTCTAGCTTTAATTTGAGTACTCACGGAGTCAAAACTGACTTCAGATGAGGAAGATACACCTGTTTTACTGAACAGTGCGCAAAACAGATTCCAATCCGAATTCAGGTACGAGAGTGATTCTAGATAGATCCGGTTTTTTTCCTCTCTTTTTTTTCTCACGCTTTTTTTTTTTTTCTTCTCTCTTTTTCTTTTTTTTTTCTTTCCTTTTTCTCTTTTTTTCTCTATCTTTTTTCTCCTCTTCCAAGACAAACTGGATAAGATGCAGATTGGATCAAAGCGAAGATGTGAATGACCTCAACTATGATTATGATAATGAACAGTGCGAGCACGTGATGGAAATTAATGGATGGGATGGTGGACAGCGGAAGGATAATGATGCAGCGGTGCGCGTGACTAATGTGAACAGAACTCAAACTCTAAAGGAACAAGACACTAAGACCAGCAACTCGACACGACGATGCAACCGATAATTCAATAATGCAAACAATGAAAAGAAAACTGCAAAGGCTCGACTGGCTTGGACAAAGGATGAATAGATCTAACTTTTTTATGGCTTTTTCTTGGACAATAGGTAAGAAAATAAATCTAATCTAGGATAATTGGAAATTCTCACCGAGCAAACGTAACGACGCTGCGCCTTTAGCAATCGCTAAACCAATCTCCTTAGGTTACCGACGATGCCGAAGCACGGTCAGCCTGACCACGAAGGTCTATTCCTGCAAGCAATCAAGAACGAGCAAGAATATGATAAAGCAATCTGAATATTGCGAATATATATGAAGTATTGATAATGGTGGGGATCCGTAAGCGGTCTTGGTCTGGTCGTTGGACACAAACAAAGTACACGGTTGCAATGGCTAACTTTAACTAAACAAATCCCAAGCAAAAGCTACTAGATGGATCTACTTATATAGGAGCAAGGGTGGCGGCCAAGGAGGTGGAGGACGTCCCAAGGCAGCCTAAAACTAACCCTAGGTCGTACAAGGCCAATGGGCCCAAGCGGAGGTGACGAACACCTTTGGACTTGTAGTTTGACTCGGATTCTGCTGCAGCATCAGATTGTTTCGTCTATAACTCAACGCCCGGACGGATTTTAAGGTGATTCCAATTGGGTTGGAAAATGCACGAAATCTATTTTCCAACAAAAAAGAATCAACCAATTTGGAGTCCGTATGAAAAGTTATAGACGTTTTGAGTCAGGTATGTCTGTGCAGTCCGAATCTGAGTCCGTAACGTGAGAGACTTGGACTCTATCTTCTCTTGGGCCAAAAGTGACGTGAGAGAACTTTTGAACAGCAGGTAAACATCTCTTTCTCCCTTATCTTCATATGTGGATTGTACAAATGTCCCATACACCTGCAATTAGACATGGCACAAAAGTTTGTGAAGTATTTTTGTCCTGGATAACATAAATATATTATTGAATAGTTTGCACTAGAAATCACCTGAGAAATATGCATGTATGCAATATTTTTGGTCTCATCCAAGGTAGTCATGTCCTCATCAACAAGGGACATGTCCCGGAGGCACTGCACGCAGGCAGGGGAGGCCGGACGTCCGGGCGTCGGGCCGGATGTCCGGGCCTTCGCGAGGCGCCGGATGTCCGGGCTCTCAGCCCGGATGTCCGGGCTAGGGCGACCGTTTCAGCAGAACCGGGAGAGGGGCGCCGGATTTCCGGGCTGGGAGCCGGATATCCGGGCTGGTGCCGGATGTCCGGGCTTGGTCGCCGGATGTCCGGGCCCTGTGTACTTGGGCAGGTTGGCTGAGGGTGATGTAGCAACTCCAGGGGCCGGATGTCCGGGGTCATGGCCGGATGTCCGGGGCCTGGAAGGTGATTTCGCTCGTTTCCGTTGGTTCTCTTCATCCATGGACTTGGCGGCTTGTCCGCCTTTCATGTGCACCCTCGGAGGTTCCCTTGACACCTAATCATGCATAGCATATCGGACTTAGGTAGTAGCCATGTCTCGAGTGGATCATATGTGATATCAATAAGGAAAGAGGTCACCTCGCTCGAGAGCTCTAGCTCTAGCTCGTGTCATGGGTCCTCTTGGCTCTTGATGAGACGGTTGTAGGTCCATGGGATGATCGGGATGCTCCGCATCACGATTTCTACAGCGCCGGACATCCGCCGACCTCGACATCCGGCGCCGCGACGGGCCGGACATCCGCGCCGCCCGAAATCCGCGACGCTATCCAGAGAGCGTAAGCATCGCCACTCCAGCCCGGACATCCGCCCGCTAGCCCGGCATCCGCCCACTAGCCCGACATCCGCACTCGTGAAGGCTCGGACATCCGCCCGACGCCCGACATCCGCCTCCCCGCCAAGGCAGTAAGGCATCCGGCCGAGGCCCATGTACCCCTTCGCCCCTTAGACTATATATACTCCCTCCACCCACGCTTTAGGGTTAGCGCTGATTTAGCCTGCTAGAGATAGAGATTCGCCATCCATCGGATCTCCTCCTCGTGAGAGACCGCGGCCTCTTCGGAGAAGATCCTATCGGATTCAAGACCCCTCGTGGAAGATCCCTTGTGGATTCAAGCCCTCATGGAGAAGAACGGTTCCTTTGTATCCTCTACCTTGTTGACTTTGGATCTCGTATCTCTTTGTGTTCTTTGATCTAGCATTTGTGTGACCGATTCCTTGTTGGTTGAGTGTTTTCCTCGCCCTCCCCGTGATTTCCTCGTGTTCTTCCGCTCGTTCTTCGTGTCTCCCTGTAGGTTCCACTCCAAACGTGAAAGATCGACGCTATAGGGTTCCACCCTACATCATCTTGGTATCATGAGCCACGTTGATCACATTTTTGGAGCCCCTACCCCGTGTTTTCTAGCTTGATTTTGTTGATTTCGTCCTAAATCCGAAAATCCCCACCAAAAATAGCCCCAATTTTTTTTGTGATTCGTTAGTTTTGATGATGTTTTGTTGATTTTGATCCATGGATTTGATTGGTGTCGAGTGGATCTAGCATTTCCCCAAGTATCCCCACTTCCCATCCACGAAATCTCTCCATTTTGACCTTGAAATCATCAATTTCCGCCCAATTCAAAATTTCCGCCCAAACGAGATCTCGATTCGCCGGGCCGACATCCGGCCTCAGTCGACATCCGGCCCTGCCGACATCCGCCCCGGAGCGCCTAAATCTGCTCGGTTCTCGACAGTGATAGAGGCAAAGGTGTCCCGATGTTTCGATGAGAAGGTGGCTATCGCTTCGTGGGAGTCGACCTTGACGATCCGACCACGTGACGCGGCGAGACGTCGCGCTTTAGCAATCGCTAAACCAACTTCCCGATAGAGGCGAGGTGTCCCGATCTTCGATGAGATGATAACTATCGATTTGGTGGAGACGACTTTGACGATCCGACTACAAACATGCACGACGCTGCGCTTTAGCAATCGCTAAACCAATCTCCCGAGGTTACCGACGATGCCGTAAGCACGATCACCGACCACGAAGGTCTATTCCTGCACGCAATCAAGAACAAGCAAGAATATGATAATGCAATCTGAATATTGCGAATATATATGAAGTATTGATAAACGGGGATCTGTAAGCGGTCTTGGCCTGGTCGTTGGACACAAACGGTACACGGTTGCAATGGCTAACTTTAACTAAACAAATCCCAAGGAAAAGCTACTAGATGGATCTACTTATATAGGAGCAAGGGTGGCGCCAAGGAGGTGGGAGGACGCCCCAAGGCAGCCTAACACTAACCCTAGGCCATACAAGGCCAATGGGCCCAAGTGGAGGTGACGAACACCTTGGACTTGTAGTTTGACTCGGATTCTGCTGCAAAGATCAGATTGTTTCGTCCATAACTCAACGCCCGACGGATTTTAAGGTGATTCAATTGGGTTGGAAAATGCACGAAATCTATTTTCCAACAAAAAAGAATCAACCAATTTGGAGTCAGTATGAAAAGTTATTAACGCTTTGAGTCGTATGTCTGCAGCAGTCCGAATCTGAGTCCGTAACGTGAGAGACTTGGACTCTATCTTCTCTTGGGCCAAAAGTGACATGAGAGAACTTTTGAACAGCAGGTAAACATCTCTTTCTCCCTTATCTTCATATGTGGATTGTACAAATGTCCCATACACCTGCAATTAGACATGGCACAAAAGTTTGTGAAGTATTTTTGTCCTGGATGACATAAATAAATTATTGCATAGTTTGTGATGACATCAATACCATTGTTACACCCACAGCCCCTGCTGCTATACATACTGGACCAATTACTAGAGCTCGCGCACGCCAATTGAATTATCAGGTACTTTCGTTTCTTGGTAACGATACCAATGTTCATGAGAATATGATGCTGCCTAAATTGGATACATTTGTTTTGCTTACAAATGAAGGGCCTACCATGGACAAGAAAGATGAACCTTGGAGCAAGTTCAAGCATGGAGATGTTGGCATGCTAAGGGGAACAAGAACGGAGTTACAAGTGATGATTCCAGGACTTTGAAGCCACCCTAATGAGTGCATGAGGCCCTGGACGAAATATACAAGATGCCACTTCATAATATTCGCCCATAGGCTATTCTAGGTGCTGCGCCACCTTATTATTGGGCCAGCACATGTAATTTCGAAATAGTTAAGTATAGGCTGTTTTAGAGTCCGTATGTGTGGGGAAACAAGAGTTAGGGTTGATTTCGGACCTCCACCAAGAGCCACGAAATCCCCCCTCCCTCCATATATACAGCCCTTAGGGCACCGCTTAGACCTTGGGTTTTGTTTAGATTAAAAGTTCGCCATAGCTGCAACTTCGCATTTCGCTTGTGTTCAACGACTGCATAAAGGCGCCACGTAACCCCACCTTGATCAATAAAGCTTTCATCTTATATACGCAATATCCAGATTGCAATCTCAGCTTTCTTGCTTGTTCTTCGCTTGCTCGCAGGAAATGCACTCGTGGTCGTTGATCGTGTTCGCGTGGTCAATAACCTCTCGGAGTTGGTTTAGCGACATAAGGCGCCGACGCCCTCAAGACGCTCAGAGTCGGATCGCCAAAGTCGACTTCCTCCAAAGCGAAAACCAACATCTCATCGAAAGACGGACACCTTTGCCCTTATCAAGTGGTATCAGATTTCCGTGTTGCTCGTGAGATTTTACAGCTTTTCAGTTTTAGATCGAGTCTGTTCTTCATACCTATAGTCCACGAAAAAGCCACAAAAAAATTAGGGTTAGTTCATCATATCCGAACCAATCTGAGCCTTTGCATAATCTTTTAGGGTTTTTGCTTTGTTGAATTTATGGTTGCATCGCCGTGTCAAGTTGCTGGTCTTAGAGTCTAGTCTTTAGAGTTTCGAAGTTCGTCATAAGTTGTCACGCCACCGCCGCACCATCATCATCGCCTTGCCATCTACCACCATTGCTTATCCGCCACAGCCTCAATCCGTGATCCATATACCACCACCAATCCGATCCATATACCACCACCAATTCAGATCCAAATACCACCACCAATCCAGATCCATATACCACCACCGCTACCATATACCACCACCATATATCCACCACCAATCCGAAGTTCTTCTCATATTAGGTTTGTTTTCTAGATCCATCTAAATTCGATTCGTGTTTCCTTGCTCGCGAGGTTTCGAAAAAAGTCTAGAAACCACCTCCGTTTAGGCCCAAAATTTTCCGAAAACGCACTTGTCGAAAAATTTTCTGGCTATCCTATTTTAGGTGTTTCTAAGTGTATTGAGACAATGCCGTTATAGAAAGTTTTTTGACCTGCTTCAGCTTTTGGGTCCGGCAATAAAAAAAAATTTTTGGTCGAAAAATTTCGTGCCCATCCCGCCGCTTGACTGGAAGAGTTTTGAGACACTCGCCATTATAGTGATTTTTCGCAAAAAAAAGAAAAGAGCAGCAAAAAAAAAAGCAGCGCAAAAAAAAAGGAGCGAAAAAAAATTCCAGAGTGTGCTTTTCCGTTGTTTCCGCAGCGCCGTGATTTTGTTAGTGTTCTAGGCTCGCCTCTATCCCGGTTCAGCCTAGGACCAAAGACAAGACTGTCGTTGAGCGCTTATTCAACTTTGCATCTCTGAATTGATTATTGCTGACCCTTTTGCTACCATATTATAAGCCTTCCCAGCTCCACATACATCTACATCGTATGCTTGACTCTCCCCGTAATCGCTTCTATCCAAGCTTTGAGAGTTTTGACTACATCGGTTGCCGATCACCGCTGCTGGATAAGAACTGTAAGAATTTGAGATTTGCTTGACGGATTTGTGACTGCCCACCACACCACCACCACCACTTCCTAGTAGTCCGTCAATCATATTCTTGTGTGTTTCTATTGCTGCTAACCATGGCAGGATCACAAGTCGATTTAGACCGACCGGGAGAACATGACAAACAAAGCGCTACATGATAAGTTTCAACAAATGATGAGTGGGCAGGTGGACGATATTCTAAATAGATTTGAAGAGGCCATGGAGAAGATAGATGGCATTGAGAAGGCGTCAAACAAAGCTCGATAACAAGTTTAATGAATTGCTCGCTGCCTACCACCACCACCACCGGCTGCACCTAACGCACCTCTACTACAACAACATGGACTACCTCCACATCGCTAAACAGCCCTCCGCCGAAGCTTCCCGTGTCCCTCTTCACCGCCAAGCTGCTGGTGTCATTGTTGATACTTCGTGGCTCCTGCGCTGCGGTGGGGAGGATGATTATGTAAGAGCTACGAGGATGAGGTTGATCAACATCGAACTACGTGCAACCACCAAAGACCACAACCACCAGGTCGCCCACATGCAAATAATGGCAATGTTCGGCTCCCTTCAGTACGAGATCATGACCATCTCCCTAAACTGAAATTGAATATTCCACCATTTGAGGGTAGATATGTTCCTGATATATATCTTACTTGGGAGTTAGAAACTGAACAACGATTTACATGTTTACAATATCCCGAGGAGAGACGGTTCTCGCCGCTGCTTTGTGCTTTCACTAGCTTTGCATGTGTTTGGTGGTCCAACATTGTAGATTATATCCTGTTCCAGCTACTTGGGCTGCTTTGAAAACTGCTATGCGCATCGTTGGTTCCACCATATTATCAGCGTGAATTACTTGAAAAATTGCAGCGCTTAAGACAAGGAAAAATTCGTAGAAGAATATTATCGAATTACAAACCGGCTTGATTAGATGTGGTATTGTTGAGGAGAATGAAGCTATGCTTGCACGCTTTTCGGGTGGATTAAATAGAGAGATTCAGACCATTCTAGACTACAAGGATTATAATAATATCACCGATTATTCCATCTTGCTTGTAAAGCTGAACGTGAAGTGCAGGATCGATGTGCCTTGGCGCGACTAACTTTTCTCGCAGGTCGACCTTCATCATGGACACCACGCATCATCTACTTCCACACGCTCTACTACACCGGCACCTCCGCCGCTGCCACCTCCAACCGTGATACAAGAAAGCAGGCACAACCACCACTATCCGCCAAGAGTACACCGCTTTGGCCTACACAGAGCTCTTCTTCTTCCATGGCGCCAACAGGCACACAAGTGATATTATTTGTCGTCGTTGTAAGGGAAGAGGACATTTTGCGAGAGAATGCACATCTCAGCGTGTGATGATTGCTACTGAGGATGGTGGGTATGAGTCCGCTAGTGACTATGATGAAGAGACTTTGGCTCTTATTACACATGAAGAACACGGTGGAGATGATTCTGATCCTGAGACGCAATACATGGCTGTCAAGATGCCGACAGTATGAATGTTTAGTTGCTCAACGTGTTTTGAGTGTGCAGGTTACACAAGCTGAGCAAAATCAGAGGCATAACTTGTTCCATACAAAGGAGTTGTGAAGGAACGCTCTATTCAAGGCCATCATAGATGGAGGGAGCTGCAACAACTTGGCTAGCATGGATATGGTGGAGAAGCTTTCTCACCACAAGACCACATCCACATCCTTACTACATCCAATGGTTCAACAACAGCGCAAGGTTAAGGTAACACGCATCGCTCGTGTGTATTTTAGTATCTCTACATATGCTGATTATGTTGATTGTGATGTGGTACCTATGCAAGCATGTTCCTTATTACTTGGTAGACCATGGCAATTTGATAAAAATTCTGTACACCATGGTAGAAACAATCAAGATACTCTTGTTCACAAGGATAAAAATATTACTTTGCTTCCTATGACTCCTGATTCCATTTTGAAAGATGATATAAATAGAGCTAATAAAGCAAAACAGGAGAAAAATAAGAGTGAAAATCAGATTGTGGCAAAAGAATTTGAGCAACAAATGAAGCCTAATTATAAACCATCTAATGTTGCTTCTGAAATTAAACTGAAAAGTGCATGTTTATTTGCCACCAAATCTGATATTGATGAGCTAGATTCTAGCAAATCTGTTTGCTATGCTTTTGTGTGCAAAGAGGCATTATTTTCATTTGAGGACATGCCTTCCTCTTTGCCCCCTGCTGTCACTAACATTTTGCAGGAGTTCGCTAACGTCTTCCCACAAGACGTGCCACCGGATTACCACCTATTCGAGGGATTGAGCATCAAATTGACTTAATTCCCGGTGCATCGCTACCCAACCGCCGCACCATACCGCATCAATCCAGAGGAGACGAAGGAGATTATGCGTCAAGTACAGAGCTGCTCGACAAAGGTTATATACGCCAATCTCTTAGTCCTTGTGCTGTTCCTATTATACTAGTGCCTAAAAAGGATGGTACGTCACAGTATGTGTGTTGATTGTAGAGGCATTAATAATATTACTATTCGTTATCGCCATCCTATTCCTAGGCTAGATGATATGCTTGATGAATTGAGTGGCTCTACAATATTCTCCAAAGTTGATTTATGAGTGGATACCATCAAATTCGTATGAAATTGGGAGATGAATGGAAACAACATTTAAAACTAAGTTTGGATTATATGAGTGGTTAGTCATGCCTTTTGGGTTAACTAATGCACCTAGTACTTTCATGAGATTAATGAACGAAGTTTTACGTGCTTTCATTGGACGATTTGTGGTAGTTTACTTTGATGATATACTGATTTATAGCAAATCTTTGGAAGAACATTTGGAACATTTACGTGTTGTTTTTAATGCTCTACGTGATGCACGCTTGTTTGGTAACCTTGGGAAGTGCACCTTTGCAATCACCGAGTATCTTTTCTTGGCTATGTTGTTACTCCACAGGAATTGAAGTTGATAAAGCAAAGATTGAAGCTATTGAGAGTTGGCCGCAGCCCAAAACGGTCACACAAGTGAGGAGTTTTCTTGGACTCGCTGGTTTCTATAGGCGCTTTGAGAGACTTTAGCACCATTGCTGCACCTCTCAATGAGCTTACAAAGAAGGATGTGCCTTTTGTTTGGGGTACCGCATGTGAAGAAGCCTTCACGGTATTGAAAGATAAGTTGACACATGCTCCTTTACTCCAACTTCCCGACTTTAATAAGACTTTTGAGCTTGAATGTGATGCTAGTGGAATTGGATTAGAGGTGTGTTATTACAAGATGGCAAACCTGTTGTATACTTTTCTCAAAAATTGAGTGGGCCTAGTCTGAACTATTCTACTTATGACAAAGAATTATATGCTCTTGTTCGGACTTTAGAGACATGGCAACATTATTTATGGCCCAAAGAATTTGTTATACATTCTGATCATGAATCTTTGAAACATATTAAAAGTCAAGCTAAACTGAATCGTAGACATGCTAAATGGGTTGAATTCATTGAGACTTTCCTTATGTCATTAAACACAAGAAGGGTAAAGAAAATGTTATTGCCGATGCTTTGTCTCGTCGATATACTATGCTTTCACAACTTGACTTCAAAATATTTGGTTTGGAGACCATCAAAGATCAATATGTGCATGATGCTGATTTTAAAGATGTAATGCAGAATTGTAAAGAGGGAAGAACATGGAACAAGTTCGTTATTAATGATGGTTTTGTGTTCCGTGCTAACAAGCTATGCATTCCTGCTAGCTCTGTTCGCTTTTGTTGTTGCAGGAGGCGATGGAGGAGGATTAATGGGACACTTTGGCGTGAAGAAGACGGAGGATATACTTGCTACACATTTCTTTTGGCCAAAGATGAGACGGATGTTGAGCGCTTTGTAGCTCGCTGCACTACATGTCAAAAAGCTAAGTCACGACTCAATCCTCATGGTTTATATATGCCTTTGCTCGTGCCTAGTGTTCCTTGGGAGGATATATCTATGGACTTTGTTTTAGGTTTACCTCTAACAAAGAAGGGAGGATAGCATATTTGTTGTCGTGGATAGATTCTCTAAAATGGCACACTTTATACCATGTCATAAAAGCGATGATGCTGTTAATGTTGCTGATTTGTTCTTTCGTGAAATTATTCGCTTGCATGGTGTGCCAAATACTATTGTTTCAGATCGTGATACTAAATTTCTTAGCCACTTTTGGAGATGTTTATGGGCTAAGTTGGGGACTAAACTGCTTTTTAGTACTACTTGTCACCCCAAACCGATGGATAAACTGAAGTAGTCAATAGAACATTGTCTACTATGCTTAGGGCTGTTTTGAAGAATAATAAGAAATGTGGGAAGAATGCTTGCCTCATATTGAATTTGCTTATAATCGCTCATTGCATTCTACTACTAAGATGTGCCCTTTGAAATTGTGTATGGCTTCCTACCGTGCACCTATTGATTTGTTGCCTCTTCCATCTTCGGAGAAGGTTAATTTTGATGCTAAAGAACGTGTTGAATTGATTTTAAAAGTGCATGAGATAACTAAGGAAAACATTGAGCGATGAATGCTAAATATAAACTTGCTGGAGATAAGGGTAGAAAACATGTTGTCTTTGCACCGGAGATCTTGTTTGGTTACATTTATGTAAGGATAGGTTTCCTAATTTGCGCAAATCAAAGCTAATGCCACGTGTCGATGGTCCATTTAAGGTGTTAGAGAAAATAAATGATAATGCATATAAACTTGAGCTGCCTGCAGATTTTGGGGTTAGTCCCACTTTTAACATTGCAGATTTGAAGCCTTATTTGGGTGAGGAATATGAGCTCCGTCGAGGACGACTTCATTTCAAGAAGGGAGGATGATGAGGACATCAATACCATTGTTACACCCACAGCCCCTATCGCTACATATACTGGACCAATTACTAGAGCTCACAGACGCCAATTAAATTATCGTACTTTCGCTTCTTGGTAATGATTCTAATGTTCATGAGAATATGATGCTGCTTAAATTGGATACATTTGTTTTGCTTACAAATGAAGGCCCTAGCTTGGAGAAGGATGACATTGAGAAGAACAAGCATGGAGATAATGCCGCATGCAAGGAGAACAAGAACGGAGTTACAAGTGATGATTCCAGACTTTGAAGCCACCCTAATGAGTGCATGAGGCCTTGGACGAAATATACAAGATGCCACTTCATAATATTCGCCCATAGGCTATTCTAGGTGCTGCGTCACCTTATTATTGGGCCAGCCCATGTAATTTCAAATACTTAAGTATAGTGATAGAGGCAAAGGTGTCCCGCCTTCGATGAGATGTGGTTTTCGCTTTGGAGGAAGTCGATTTTGACGATCCGACTACTTAACGCATGCGAGGACGCCGCGCTTAGCAATCGCTAAACCAACTCCGAGAGGTTATTGACCACGCCGAGCACGATCAACCTCGACCACGAGGGTCTGCTTCTCGCGAGCAAACGAAGAACAAGCAAGAAACTGAGATTGCAATCTGGATATTAAGAATATAAGATGAAAGCTTTATTGATCAATGATGAGGACATCAATACCATTGTTACACCCACAGCCCCTACTGCTACATATACTGGACCAATTACTAGAGCTCACAAGACGCCAATTAAATTATCGTGTACTTTCGCTTCTTGGTAATGATTCTAATGTTCATGAGAATATGATGCTGCCTAAATTGGATACATTTGTTTTGCTTACAAATAAAGGCCCTAGCTTGGAGAAGGATGGACATTGGAGCAAGAATAAGCATGGAGATAATGCCATGCTAAGGAGAACAAGAACGGAGTTACAAGTGATGATTCCAGACTTTGAAGCCACCCTAATGAGTGCATGAGGCCTTGGACGAAATATACAAGATGCCACTTCATAATATTCGTCCATAGGCTATTCTAGGTGCTCATGGGTCACCTTATTATTGGGCCAGCCCATGTAATTTCAAAATACTTAAGTATAGGCTGTTTTAGAGTCCGTATGTGGGGAAACAAGAGTTAGGGTTGATTTCGACCCTCCACCAAGGGCCACGAAATTCTCTTCCTCCATATATACAGCCCTTAGGGCACCGCTTAGACCTTGGGTTTTGTTTAGATTAAAAGTTCGCCATAGCTGCAACTTCACAGCATTTCGCTTGTGTTCCACGACTGACAAAGGCGCCTCGTAACCCCACCTTGATCAATAAAGCTTTCATCTTATATTCGCAATATCCAGATTGCAATCTCAGTTTCTTGCTTGTTCTTCGCTTGCTCGCAGGAAACAGACCCTCGTGGTCGTTGATCGTGGGTTCGGCAATGGGTCAATAACCTCTCTGAGTTGGTTTAGCGATTGCTAAGGCGCCGACGTCCTCAAGACGTCAGAGTCGGATCGACAAAGTCGACTACCTCCAAAGCGAAAACCACATCTCATCGAAAGACGGGACACCTTTGCCTCTATCAATCAAGGTGGGGTTCTGTGACGCCTTTGTCTGGTCGTTGAACACAAACGAGGTACGCGAAGTTGCAGCTATGGCGAACTTTTAATCTAAACAAAACCCAAGGTCTAAACGGTGCCCTAAGGGCTGTATATATGGAGGAAGAGGGGGGGAATTTCGTGGCCCTTGGTGGAGGGGTCCGAAATCAACCCTAACTCTTGTTTCCCCACACATACGGACTCTAAAAACAGCCTATACTTAAGTATTTCGAAATTACATGGGCCTGGCTCAATAATAAGGTGACGCAGCACCTAGAATAGCCTATGGACGAATATTATGAAGTGGCATCTTGTATATTTCGTCCAAGGCTTCATGCATCCATTATGGTGGCTTCAAAGTCCTGAAATCATCACTTGTAACTCCGTTTGTTCCTCTTGCATTGCATTATCTCCATGCTTGTTCTTGCTCCAATGTCCATCCTTCTCCAAGCTAGGGCCTTCATTTGTAAGCAAAACAAATGTATCCAATTTAGGCAGATCATATTCTCATGAACATTAGAATCATTACCAAGAAACGAAAGTACCGATAATTTAATTGGCGCATGCGAGCTCTAGTAATTGGTCCAAGATATGTAGCAAGAGGGGCTGTGGGTGTAACAATGGTATTGATGTCCTCATCATCCTCCCTTCTTGAAATGAAGTCGCCCTCGACGGAAGCTCATATTCCTCACCCAAATAAGGCTTCAAATCTGCAATGTTAAAAGTGGACTAACCCCAAAATCTGCAGCAGCTCAAGTTTATATGCATTATCATTTATTTTCTAACACCTTAAATGGACCATCAAGACGTGGCATTAGCTTTGATTTATGCAAATTAGGAAACCTATCCTTACGCAAATGTAACCAAACAAGATCTCCGTGCAAAGACAACATGTTTTCTACCCTTATCTCCAAAGAAGTTTATATTTAGCATTCATACGCTCAATGTTTTCCTTAGTTATCTCATGCATTTTTAAAATCAATTCAGCACGTTCTTTAGCATCAAAATTAACCTTCTCCAAGATGGAAGAGGCAACAAATCAATAGGTGCACGAGGTAGGAAGCCATACACAATTTCAAAAGGGCACATCTTAGTAGTAGAATGCAATGAACGATTATAAGCAAATTCAATATGAGGCAAGCATTCTTCCCACATTTTCTTATTATTCTTCAAAACAGCCCTAAGCATAGTAGACAATGTTCTATTGACTACTTCAGTTTGTCCATCAGTTTGGGGGTGACAAGTAGTACTAAAAGCAGTTTAGTCCCCAACTTAGCCCATAAACATCTCCAAAAGTGGCTAAGAAATTTAGTATCACGATCTGAAACAATAGTATTTGGCACACCATGCAAGCTTAATAATTTCACGAAAGAACAAATCAGCAACATTAACAAAGATCATCGCTTTTATGACATGGTATAAAGTGTGCCATTTTCGAGAATCTATCCACGACAACAAATATGCTATCTCTCCCTTCTTTGTTCGAGGTAACCCTAAAACAAAGTCCATAGATATATCCTCCCAAGGAACACTAGGCACAGGCAAAGGCATATATAAACCATGAGGATTGAGTCGTGACTTAGCTTTTTGACATGTAGTGCAGCGAGCAACAAAACGCCAACATCCCGCCTCATCTTTGGCCAAAAGAAATGTGTAGAAAGTATATCCTCCGCCTTCTTGACGCCAAAGTGTCCCATTAATCCTCCTCCATGCGCCTCCTGCAACAACAAAAGACTAACAGAGCTAGCAGAATGCATAGCTTGTTAGCACGGAACACAAAACCATCATTAATAACGAACTTGTTCCATGTTCTTCCTTCTTTACAATTCTGCATTACATCTTTAAAATCAGCATCATGCACATATTGATCTTTGATGGTCTCCAAACCAAATATTTTGAAGTCAAGTTGTGAAAGCATAGTATAGCGATTTAGACAAAGCATCAGCAATAACATTTTCTTTACCCTTCTTGTGTTTAATGACATAAGGAAAGTCTCAATGAATTCAACCCATTTAGCATGTCTACGATTCAGTTTAGCTTGACTTTTAATATGTTTCAAAGATTCATGATCGAATGTATAACAAATTCTTTGGGCCATAAATAATGTTGCCATGTCTCTAAAGTCCTAACAAGAGCATATAATTCTTTGTCATAAGTAGAATAGTTCAGACTAGGCCCACTCAATTTTTCGTAAAAGTATGCAACAGGTTTGCCATCTTGTAATAACACACCTCCTAATCCAATTCCACTAGCATCACATTCAAGCTCAAAAGTCTTATTAAAGTCGAAGTTGGAGTAAAGGAGCATGTGTCAACTTATCTTTCAATACCGTGAAGGCTTCTTCCCGTCGTGCGGTAACCCAAACAAAAGGCACATCCTTCTTTGTAAGCTCATTGAGAGGTGCAGCAATGGTGCTAAAGTCTCTCAAAACGCCTATAGAAACCAGCGAGTCCAAGAAAACTCCTCACTTGTGTGACCGCTTTGGGCTGCGCCAACTCTCAATAGCTTCAATCTTGGCTTTATCAACTTCAATTCCTGTGGAGTAACAACATAGCCAAGAAAAGATACTCGGTCGGTGCAAAAGGTGCACTTCCCAAGGTTACCAAACAAACGTGCATCACGAGAGCATTAAAAACAGCACGAAATGTTCCAAATGTTCTTCCAAAGATTTGCTATAAATCAGTATATCATCAAAGTAAACTACCACAAATCGTCCAATGAAAGCACGTAAAACTTCGCTCATTAATCTCATGAAAGTACTAGGTGCATTAGTTAACCCAAAAGGCATGACTAACCACTCATATAATCCAAACTTAGTTTTAAATGCTGTTTTCCATTCATCTCCCAATTTCATACGAATTTGATGGTATCCACTACGCAAATCAACTTTGGAGAATATTGTAGAGCCACTCAATTCATCAAGCATATCATCTAGCCTAGGAATAGGATGACGATAACGAATAGTAATATTATTAATGCCTCTACAATCAACACACATACGACGCACCATCCTTTTTAGGCACTAGTATAATAGGAACAGCACAAGGACTAAGAGATTCACAGATATAACCTTTGTCGAGCAGCTCCTGATTTTGACGATAATCTCCTTCGCCTCCTTTGGATTGGTACGGTATGGTGCGCGTTGGTAGCGATGCACCGAATTAAGTCAATTTGATGCTCAATCCTCGAATAGGTGGTAATCCCGTGGCACGCCTTGTGGAAGACGCCAAACTCCCTGCAAAATGTTAGTGACAGCAGAGGGCAAAGAGGAAGGCACGCCCTCGAATGAAAATAATGCCTCTTTGCACACAAAAGCATAGCAAACAGATTTGCTAGAATCTAGCTCATCAATATCAGATTTGGTGGCAAATAAACATGCACTTTTCAGTTTAATTTCGAAGCAACATTAGATGGTTTATTATTAGGCTTCATTTGTTGCTCAAATTCTTTTGCCACAATCTGATTTTCACTCTTATTTTCTCTCCTGTTTTGCTTTATTAGCTCTATTAATATCATCTTTCAAAATGGAATCAGAGTCATAGGAAGCAAAGTAATATTTTTATCCTTGTGAACAAGAGTATACTGATTGTTTCTACCATGGTGTACAGAATTTTTATCAAATTGCCATGGTCTACCAAGTAATAAGGAACATGCTTGCATAGGTACCACATCACAATCAACATAATCAGCATATGTAGAGATACTAAAATGCACACTAACAAAGACGTGTTACCTTAACCTTGCCGCTATTGTTGAACCATTGGATGTAGTAAGGATGTGGATGTGGTCTTGTGGTGAGAGAAAGCTTCTCCACCATATCCATGCTAGCCAAGTTGTTGCAGCTCCTCCATCTATGATGACGCTAATAGAACGCTCCTTCACAACTCCCTTTGTATGGAACAAGTTATGCCTCGATTTTGCTCAGCTTGTGTAACCTGCACACTCAAAACACGTTGAGCAACTAAACATTCATACCTGCCAAGATCTTCAAGAGCCATGTATTGCGCCTCAAGATCGTAATCATCTCCACCGTGTTCTTCATGTGTAATAAGAGCCAAAGTCTCTTCATCATAGTCACTAGCGGACTCATACCCACCATCCTCGTGAGCAATCATCACACGCTGAGATTGGCATTCTCTCAAAAATGTCCTCTTCCCTTACAACGACGACAAATAATATCACTTGTGTGCCCTGCTGACGCCATGGAAGAAGAAGAGCTCTGTAGGCCCAGCAGTGTGCTCTTGGCGATAGTGGTGGTTGTGCCTGCTTTCTTGTATCACGGTTGAGGTGGCAGCCGACGGAGGTGCCGTGTAGTAGAACGTGGAAGTAGATGATGCACGTGGTGTCCATGATGAAGGTCGACCTGCAGAAAAGTTAGTCCGCGCCAAGGCCTGTCGATCCTGACTTCACGCTCAGCTTTACAAGCAAGATGGAATAATCGAGTGATATTATTATAATCCTTGTAGTCTAGAATGGTCTGAATCTCTATTTAATCCACCCGTAAAACGCAAGCATAGCTTCATTCTCCTCAACAATACCACATCTAATCAAGCCAGTTTGTAATTCCCGATAATATTCTTCACCGAATTTTTCCTTGTCTTAAGCGCTGCAATTTTTGAAGTAATTCACGCTGATAATATGGTGGAACCCAACGAGCACGCATAGCAGTTTTCAAAGCAGCCCAAGTAGCTGAACAGGATATAATCTACAATGTTCGACCACCAAACACATGCAAAGCTAGTGAAAGCACAAACAGCAAGCAGGAACACGCTCTCCTCGTGATATTGTAAACATGTAAATCGTTGTTCAGCTTTCTAACTCCCAAGTAAGATATATATCAGAACATATCTACCCTCAAATGGTGGAATATTCAATTTCAGTTTAGGGAGATGGTCATGATCTCGCACTCAAGGGGAGCCCAACATTGCCATTATTTGCATGTGGACGACCTGGTGGTTGTGGTGCTGGTGGTTGCACGTAGTTCGATGTTGATCAACCTCATCCTCGTAAGCTCTTACATAATCATCCTCCCCACCGCAGCAGCAGGAGCCACGTATATCAACAAAGAGCACCAGCAGCTTGGCCAGCTGAAGAGGGACACGGAAGCTCATGGAGGGCTGTTTCGCGATGTGGAGGTAGTCCGTGTTGTTGTAGTAGAGGTGCGTTAGGTGCAGCCGATGGTGGTGGTGGTAGACGCGCGAGCAATTCATTAAACTTGTTATCGAGCTTTGTTTCGAACGCCTTCTCAATGCCATCTATCTTCTCCATGGCCTCTTCAAATCTATTTAGCACATCGTCCACCTGCCCACTCATCATTTGTTGAAACTTATCATGTAGCGCTTTGTTTGTCATGTTCTCCCGGTCGCCTCGCCGGCTTGTGATCCTGCCATGGTTAGCAGCAATAGAAACACACAAGAATATGATTCGACAGACTACTAGGAAGTGGTGGTGGTGGTGTGGTGGATCACAAATCCGTCAAGCAAATCTCAAATTCTTACCAGTTCTTACCCAAAGAAGAAAGCGGTGATCGCAACCGATGTAGTCAAAACTCTCAAAGCTTGATAGAGCGATTACTGTGAGAGTCAAACGACGATGTAGATGTATGTGGAGCTGGAAGGCTTATAATATGGTAGCAAAAAAGGTTAGCAATAATCAATTCAGAGATGCAAAGTTGAATAAACGCTCAACGACGGTATCGCGGTCTGGTCCTAGGCTAGACCGTGCTAGAGACGCGAGCCTAGAACACTAACAAAATCACGGCTGCTGCACGGAAACAACGGAAAAGCACACTCTGAATTTTTCTTTTTTTTTCGCTTTTTTTTTGCGCTTTTTTTGCGCTTTTTTTTTTTTTGCGAAAAATCACTATAATGGCGAGTGTCTCAAAACTCTTCCGAGGTCAAACCGACAGATGGGCACGAAATTTTTCGACCAAAAAATTTTTTTCGATCGCCGGACCCAAAATCTGAAACGGGTCAAAAAACTTTCTATAACGGCGATCGTCTCTCAATACGCTTATAAACCCTAAAAATAGGATAGCTGAAAATTTTTTGACAAGCGTTTTCTGAAAATTTTGGGCCTAAACGGAGGGTGGTTTCAGACTTTTTTTTTTCCAAACCTACTCCGCAAGGAAACACGAATCGAAACTAGATGGATCTCGAAAACAAACGTAATATGCAAGGAACTCGGATTGGTGGTGGATATATGGTGGTGGATATATGGAGGTGGTATATGGCAGCGGTGGTGGTATATGGTAGCGGTGGTGGTATATGGATACGGATTGGTGGTGGTATTTGATACGGATTGGTGGTGGTATATGGACACGGATGATGGTGCGGCGCGCGTGACAACTTATGACCGTAACTCAAACTCTAAAAGACTAGACTCTAAGACCAAAGAACTTGACACGACGATGCAACCGCAAATTCAACAAAGCAAAACCCTAAAAGATTATGCAAAGGCTCAGATTGGTTCGATATGATGAACTAACCCTAATTTATTTTTTGGCTTTTTCGTGGACTTTAGGTATGAAGAATGACTAGATCTAATCTACGAAAAATGGAAAATCTCACCGGCAACCCGAAAATCTGATACCACTTGATAGAGGCAAACGTGTCCCGCCTTTCGATGAGATGTGGTTTTCGCTTTGAGGAAGTCGACTTTGACGATCCGACTACGAACGTGCGAGGACGCCGCGCCTTAGCAATCGCTAAACCAACTCCGAGAGGTTATTGACCATGCCGAGCACGATCAACTCGACCACGAGGGTCTGCTTCCTGCGAGCAAACGAAGAACAAGCAAGAAACTGAGATTGCAATCTGGATATTGCGAATATAAGATGAAAGCTTTATTGATCAAGGTGGGGTTCTGTGACGCCTTTGTCTGGTCGTTGAACACAAACGAGGTACGCGAAGTTGCAGCTATGGCGAACTTTTAATCTAAACAAAACCCAAGGTCTAAACGGTGCCCTAAGGGCTGTATATATGGAGGAAGAGGGGGGGAATTTCGTGGCCCATGGTGGAGGGGTCCGAAATCAACCCTAACTCTTGTTTCCCCACACATACGGACTCTAAAAACATCCTATACTTAAGTATTTCGAAATTACATGGGCCTGGCCCAATAATAAGGTGATGCAGCACCTAGAATAGCTTATGGACGAATATTATGAAGTGGCATCTTGTATATTTCGTCCAAGGCTTCATGCATCCATTATGGTGGCTTCAAAGTCCTGAAATCATCACTTGTAACTCCGTTCTTGTTCCCCTTGCGCATTGCATTATCTCCATGCTTGTTCTTGCTCCAATGTCCATCCTTCTCCAAGCTAGGGCCTTCATTTGTAAGCAAAACAAATGTATCCAATTTAGGCAGCATCATATTCTCATGAACATTAGAATCATTACCAAGAAACGAAAGTACTGATAATTTAATTGGCGTCTGCTGGCTCTAGTAATTGGTCCAAAGATATGTAGCAAGAGGGGCTGTGGGTGTAACAATGGTATTGATGTCCTCATCATATAGGCTGTTTTAGAGTCCGTATGTGTGGGGAAACAAGAGTTAGGTTGATTTTGGACCCTCCACCAAGGGCCACGAAATTCCCTCTTCCTCCATATATACAGCCCTTAGGGCACCGCTTAGACCTTGGGTTTTGTTTAGATTAAAAGTTCGCCATAGCTGCAACTTCGCTGCATTTCGCTTGTGTTCAACGACCGCATAAAGGCGCCACAGAACCCCACCTTGATCAATAAAGCTTTCATCTTATATTCGCAATATCCAGATTGCAATCTCAGCTTTTGCTTGTTCTTCGCTTGCTCGCAGGAAATGCACTCGTGGTCAGGTTGATCGTGTTCGGTGGGTCAATAACCTCTCGGAGTTGGTTTAGCGACACAAGGCGCGACGCCCTCGTGACGCTCAGAGTCGGATCGCCAAAGTCGACTTCCTCCAAAGCGAAAAACCAACATCTCATCGAAAGACGGACACCTTTTGCCTCTATCACTTCCGTGCTTCCTCGCGGATGGTGTAGGTGTTCTTGGCGCTTGCACTCCTCCTCGTCGTCTGTGAAGCTCGCCATACCTATGCATGCACACGAGTGGAGTGTCAAGTAGTATACCATCCTCGAAGGGGTCAAGTGAGCACGTAAAGGAGAAGATTCACCTTTATGTATGAGAAGTAGAGGTCGACGTGTCACTTGCCAAACGGACTCTTGACATGGTGATGATCGAGGGATGCTCCGCATCATCCCTCCCTTGGAAAAGATCCGACCTCGGATCGAAAACCAGATCACCATGGGAAAGAGATGTCGCTGTTGTGTCGGCGCGGTCGATCACCAAGCGCCATCATCTTGAAGTCTCAAATAGGCACTCCAATGTCGCACCGCCTTGTGATTCCTTCAAAAGTAGCAAATGGAACAAACACTTGAAAAACAAATGTGGTTAGCGTTAGTGCAAAACCAAGCATTCAAGAGGTGATTCACCAAACAAGTGTTGTCATCAAGCATAGCATAGGTGTGACAAAGGATTGTGACATGGCATGTAAGCATATGAATTGAGCAAAATCAAGGTCATCATGGAAACAAGATGTAAACGTGAGGTAGTGATGCAAATATGTGTGACAAGAGAATAAGCATCTACCTCAAGATCATAGCAATCATGCATAAAGCGCTCGACAAATGGTCGATGGTAGGCATAGGAATCATTCACAACACCAAATAAGATGAGATGTCTAAACACATGGGTCAAGTGCAAGACAAACCAAGCATAATATGTAGGGTGTAGTGAATATAGTGTGGTACTCAACACAATATAAAGAGCAATTGTTCATCATGTGTGAGGCAATCAAGTGAATCATGTAACAAGCAAAGGGACATGGCATATGTGAAGAAATGATATTGGTGCAACCAACCATATGATAGTAGCAAGTAGTCCGCGAATTGGATGCAACACATAAGGTATATATGTCATGAAGCATGGAAATGTGGGAATCATGGGTGAAAGCAATATCTCGAGTATGCGTGCAAATGGTGCAAGCAACACACGAAGTATGATCCACAATATCCAAGCTCAAGAAGGATGTCACCTTGAAGGTGTGTCCTTGTGCATTCTTCACAATGCTGAAGTGGAAGCAAATGCGGTGTAGAAGCGATTCGTGGTAGAATGTATGAGGCTCGCTCTCAAGAGCTCGAATGGTCAACTCACGTGAAGTGGAAGTCGACACAAAGTCCAAGTATTGATGCGGAGCATCCCACGATCATCCCCATGGACCTACAACCGTCTCATCAAGAGCCAAGAGGACCCATGACACGAGCTAGAGCTAGAGCTCTCGAGAACGAGGTGACCTCTCTCCTTATTGATATCACATATGATCCACTCGAGACATGGCTACTACCTAAGTCCGATATGCTATGCATGATTAGGTGTCAAGGGAACCTCCCAGGGATGCACGGAAGATGGACAAGCCGCGAGTACAAGGAGGAAGAACCACGACGAGAGGAACCGAGGAGTTCGCCCAGCCCGACATCCGCCCCAAGCCCCGGACATCCGGCTCTTCCCGGCGCCGGATATCCGCCCCGTCGCCCGAAATCCGCCTCCCCATCACGAATGCACTGAATGACCTGCACCAGCCCGACATCCGCCTCGCCCGCCCGGACATCCGCCTGTCTCAAGCCCCGGATATCCGCTCCCCACCCGAAATCGCGCCTCCTGTTCTGCTGAACGGTTGCTTAGCCGGACATCCGGGCCGAGAGCCCGACATCCGGTGCCTCATGAAGGTCTTGACATCCGCCCGATGCCCGGACGTCCGCCTCCCTCGCTGCTAGGCAGATGTCTCGTGGCCATGTCCCTTGTACCCCTTCGCCCGAGACTATATATACTTGATCCCTCCTCTTTCTAGGGTTAGCTTTTGATTAGCTCATGTTTAGGTGAGAGAGCCTTTGCTCATCCACTTGGCTACTTCTCCTCGGAGATCGGGACCTCACGGAGAAGATCCCCAAGCGGATTCAAGACCCCTTCTAGGGTGGACCCATCAAGACCTCCTCTCGGAGAAGAACGGCTACTGTATCCTTACCTTTGTTGATCTCGAATCTTGTGCCACTCTATGTATTCGATAATCTAGCACTTGTGTGATTGACTTCTCGTCGGTTGAGTGACTTCTCTCTCGTTATCCCCGTGTTTTTCCCTCTTGTTCTTCCGCGTGTTCATTGTGATTCCCAGAGGATCCGCCTCCAACGTGAAAGATCGCCCACGAGGGTTCCGCCTACATCATCTATGGATTAGAGCTTAGGTTGATCACGCTTTTGGAGCCCCTACCCTCTTTTCTAGCTTGATTTTGTCGTTTTTGTCCTAATTTCGAAAATTCCCCACAAAAATAGCCCCAATTTTTTTTTTGTGATTTGTTAGTGTGATGAAATTTTGTTGGATTTGGTCCATGGATTTCGTGTGTTGCAGGTAGATCTAGCTTTTCACCATCTTTTCCCCAATTTTCATCCACAAAATCGCCCAAATTTGACCGGTTTTGGCATCTCCCCCGCGGTGTTCTTCGTGCCCGGACGTCCGGCCCGAACAGCCCGGACATCCGGCAGCCCGGACATCCGACGCCCCGGACATCCGACTCCTAGCCCGGATTTCCGGCCCCTGCTAGCATCCATCCCTTCCACCACCCCGATCACCGCCTACCTTTCGCCAAATTTTGTCCCGTGCCCACATACACTTCCACTTACCTCCACCACTTCCGCATACCGCCACCATAACCTTTCCCACTACCAATTCCGACAACGTTGCCAACTTTTGTCTTGAGAATTTGAGTTGGGGTTTTCCGTATCCTTTTGTGTTTCGGCTATCTAGGTACGGTTCAACATCAACATCACCACCGCTCATCTTCGTCAAGGACGGTAACATCGTCGACACCTTTGTCATTACTTGTAATTGCATTGATAAACATCATAGCCCATCTTTTGCGTCGCTTACCCATCGAGACTAGCCATTGAGTATTGCCGGCAACGTGACTTGTGCACTTTAGTGATCATACTCCATAGCATACATACCATACCAAAGTGGTGCATATCTTACCATCAACTTGTGTGTCACAAAGTTGTCATCGCATACACAATTGCTATCTTGGTTCGTGAAGTTTGCATGAGAAAAAGAGCTCAAAAGAGAAAGAGCCAATCAAGCTTTTAAGCAAAGAGAGAAAGATAAGCAAAGAGCTTATGAGCAAGAACCATAGCATCATAAAACATTAAGATTGTCATACTTGATCATCTTGGATCAACACATCGACACACCATACATATAGCATACTTGGGATAGAAGTCGTTGCATTTTTGCTTAGTAGGTTGTGCACAAGTTTGTATCCGCCTATTGTGCAATCGTGCTAGCGTCTCTCTAGTGTTGTGCAACAAGAGCATCTTGGTGAATTCCACATTTTGGCTCATCCTTGGTTGCATAACCCCATATTATCTATTTATGCTGTGTGTTCCGTGTACCATATCTTGCTATTGGTCTACTTGTTACATTTGCAAATTTCTGAATCATTTCCAACTTTATTGAGTCTCACTTACAATTGCATCAAATTTTGTGCCACCATCCTAACCGAGCTCCACCATAAGCTTTTATTTGTGTAGGTGTGAGAACCGACAAGAATCGGTACCAAGAGTGCTATTTCATTGTCCGCATTTGAGTGAACTTGATTCATTTTCAACATCGTCAAAGGTACATTGGTATAAGTTCTTTCCGCTCTACCACTCACATTTTGCTTGGAATGATGGATAGGCCAAGTTCTTCTACCAACCCACTCTTCATCGAGCAAGACGACGACATGTCTTCATACGTCACCAAGAGCCACCTCTTTGGTGCACAACGAGCGCTGCACCAAGAACAACAAGCAATGAACGATCGCATCGACAACCTCGCCACCGACTTTGCGACTCTCCGAGCAACGTACAAGAGACTACTTCGACAACAAGTTCGAGGCTCACAAGCAAGAGAATGATGCAAGAATGGATTTAGATCCGCCGCTGATGAGAACCCGCATCATTCCACTTCTTCATCATCAAGACGGAGCCGCCGAGTCGACAAATTCGACGACACCTTCTACGACTCAAGTACACCTACTTCTCTTACACTCTTCGCCGTGTCAAATCAAGACCGCTATGCATCTCGCAACCCGCTACATGACAAGCATTCCCAAGAGCAAGTTGATGATCAAGCTCCTCGCCCTCAATCAAACCAAGAGGCTTTTGCTCAAGCTCAAGAACGACAACGCCTTCGTAAGCCAACAAGAGCAAGAACGAGCACGCCTTCACCAAGACGAACAAGACACCAAGGCTCAACGCGTCTTCAACAACAACAACGTGAAGCGCAAGCTCTTGAGGCGCAACGTGCCCTTCAAGAATCAAGTAGAGCCGTCGCCAACCGCAATCGCGAACGGCGCAATCAAGAGGAAGCCCTTCGAGAAGAAATCCAAGAAAGGAACTACCAACCTCATGTACAACGTCAAGTTCCTCAAGCTCCTCCACAAGCTCGTCAAGCTCCACCTCAACCTCAAATTCAACAAGAGCAAGTTGATCATGGCCTTCCTCCGCGCCAAGAGCAACATGAAGACGAGTACATCCCACGTCAAGGACGTCATCATCAACATCGCCAACAACACAATGAAGAGCAACGCTACGGCAAGCTAAAATTCACCATGCCCAAGTTCAATGGAAGCAATGACCCCGAAGACTACCTCTCATGGGCATTGAAGGTTGACAAAATCTTCCGTTTGCACAACTACGATGAAGCGAAGAAAATCGCTATGGCATCACTTGAGTTCCAAGATTATGTGCTCATATGGTGGGAACAAATCATTGAGAGATGACAAGCAAGAGGTGAACCTCCAATCACCACTTGGGCTCAAATGAAGGATGTCATGCGAGCACGTTTTGTCCCAACCTACTACAATCGCGACCTCTTCAAGAAACTCCAACTACTCAAGCAAGGAACAAAGAGCGTTGAAGAATACTACAAGGAGATGGAGATAGCCATGATTCGAGCCAATGTCAAGGAAGATGATGAGCAACTATAGGCACGCTTTCTTGAATGGACTCAATCACCCATCAAGAAGATCGCCGACTTCCAACCATACTCATCCCTCATTGAGCTCGTGCATCAAGCTACAAAGGCGGAACGACAAGTGCAAGATGACTTCAAGTACGCCAAGTACTCATCCAAGACCTACGGCTTCTCCAACAACCAAGCTTCAACGACTACTCGAACATCTACTTCGACCAAGCTTTCTTCAAGAAACGACGACAAGTCAAGTTACAAGAAGACATCGACAAGTTCAAGTAGTCCTCCTCCTACTACAAGCAACCTCAAACCGCGTGCTTCATCCTCTACTTCGACCGATGAGACCATCAAGACAAGCTCCTTCAAGTGTTTCACTTGCGCGCCGAGGCCACAAGTCATACTGAATGCACCAACAAG
>JAHIAM010006114.1:0-41734 GCA_021605205.1 Aegilops longissima | reverse complement strand
CCGTGGTTGTTGCCTTGTCGCGTCCGGAAGCTTGTCGCTCACGGGCCTTCCCGGCAAGCTCCTCTTGCCGGGCCTTGTTTTCTAGGTGCCTTGAGTGGCCTTCCCGGCAAGCTCCTCTTCACGGGGCCTTGTCTCCTTGGCTTAAATACTTTGTTCTTGAATGGCTCCAAAGGAAACACGGAGGACCTTGGAGGCACCTGGTTTCCATCAGGACTTGCCTGTATTTCTTCGGACCGCCACCCAGGCTCAAAGGGATCATGAGATTATTCATGCTAGAAACTTCCGTGTGCAGCCACATGCTACTATGGGCTCTAGCATAATTGATTAAGTTGTGCGAACTCTTACGGGTGGACTAGCTGATGTAGGGGTTGTAGGTTGGTACGGTCTACCCACATGTAAGGTGCTAAGCGCTTACGAAAGACTATGTCTCGGTCATCCGTTTCTCAAACACCATGTAGTGCAAGAAATCAAACGGAGGAGATCGAGTCTTGTGGGAAAAGTGCACAAACCTCTGCAGAGTGTATAAACTAATCATGGTTAGCCGTGTCCCCGATCATGGACATCTTGAGTATCTAGTACTTGGATTATCATGTGAATCTCATCATGTTACTCTAATTAATATTGTTGGGTTGTTAATGAGTACTTTTAATTGGGATTGAGGATGCTGTCAACCATTCTCAATGTTCAACAACCACCATGATAGTTAAATAAATTTATTCCTTTGCAGTAGTGAAAAATTGGCTTTACGCAAAACTGTAACCATAGAGCTTTCCACCAGCCATATATGCATGTAGTATAGGCTTATTCTTCCATTATTCTCTATGTGTTACTTTGCCAGCATATTCCATGTGCTGACCCGTTTTCGGGCTGCAACGTTTCATGTTGCAGACTTTTCAGACGACGAGTAAGGTGCTTAGGTCGTGGTACTATACTCAGTGATGCCGTTGGAGTTGATGGACTCGCTTATTCTTCCAAGCCTTCCGCTGTTATCGTTATAAGATGGCCTTAAGCCATATTTATTTTGTTAAGTTCTCTCTTGAGACATTCTATGTAATAAGTGTGTGATTGCTACTCTGTTATAAATCCTTTGAGTATTGTGTGGTGTCAGCCTTACTGATCCAGGGATGACACTTGAGCATAGAGATCAGACTGTTTGAGGTCTGGTCGCTACAAAGATGGTATCAGAACCAGGTTGACTGTAGGACACGACCATTAAGCTAAAGCCCTAGATCACTACTCTCTTCTCATTTCTAACTCCTCATCTTTTCTACTCTTCTAGGATGACGGAAGCGAGGATCAAGTTCACCCAGCCGGATGAAGATACACCCTTTGGGCGACACTGAAGGAAGTCACTAAGTACTGAACATCGGAATACCAAGCTTCACGGGACCTACAATTCCACCTTACGAAGAAGATATTTGGAAGATTCAAGCTCAAGTTCCCGGAAGGACGTTTGCGCCAGTCACGGAGCCCATAGAGTGTGTTTTTAATGCACCAACTTGGAGTCTGGGAAAGATCATGGCAACTCACATAACCATGGGTCGCATTGGAGAAGTGTACAAAGAAGACCTCAAGGATACTATCTACCAGATTTGCGGGCGCCAAGATGAACAATGGGAGATAGTTGGCACTAAGAAGGATCGATCCATTGCAGCTTTCATCCAGGAGTTAAATCAGCACATTCGACGGCATGAGAAACAGATGTGCGCAGACATGATGGAGCTGAAGACAGCAAAAGCCAAGATTATCGAACTAGAAGGAGAACGGAAGGCCACTCGCAAGGACTACATGGAGGAGATTGTAGCTCTAGTGAGACAAAACGACGATCTTAAGGAGAAGATTGAAGAACTCATGGGAAATTCAGCACCCGGAGGAGAAGACGAAGATTGCACCTATCCAGAGAACTACATCATCATCGATGACACCGATTCCGATCCTAGTGATGATGACTTGAAGATGAAGCTGGGCGGATATCATGGAGTCTTCATCGGAGCAGTTTTCTAGTTGACCACCATAACAGTAGTAGATTCCCCATTAAAAATTAGTTTTAGTTCCAAACTTTGTAGCGATAGTTAGACCGTTGTATGCCCTTGTTTGAATTGATTGGAGTGATATTGTGTGTTTTGTCTCATGTGCATATGGGTAGTGTTTTCTCCCTAGAGCTCATTCTATTCTTAACTCTCGTCTTTTCTATAAACCCTCGGATGCCTCCTAGACGCGACCCGGTTTGTTTTCCCACGGAGATCACTCAGTTGATTCAGCAGAATGCCTTGATTCAAACATTGATGCAGAACCAAGGCAACAACAACAACAACAACAACAACAACAACCCACCGCCACCACCACCTGTTGACCATTTGACCCGTTTCTTAAGGCTGAATCCACCGGTGTTTTCCAGTAGCACCGAGCCGATTGTTGCAGATGATTGGCTCCGCAAAGTAGGGAGGGAGTTGATCACTACAGGATGTACAGATGTGGAAAAGGTGAAATTTGCCGCACATCAGCTTGAAGGACCCGCATCAGCATGGTGGGTGTCGGTGTACTAGAGTAGGGGTACCCTAGTATCCCGAACTCGTGCACGGGCAGTCGCAGCACCCCGCGGCAAGGCTTGCCAGGTGACCGCTCAATCCACCCAGATGTGTGTTTAAGTTGCCACCTTAAATAAACCATTAATTTAACAATCTAAAATCTGCCATGGAATAAACTCACCCAATCCACGTCTACTAACATAGCATGGCATAATAAGCAAACGTAGAAGTGACTCCCAAAGGTTTGAATATAAATCAGGTAATAGGTACTACCTCATCTACTTCCCATCCCATAATTTAATTAGATCCTAATCATGCAATGTTTGAGGATTGATCTAATGCAATAAAACTGGGTAGTAGAAAAGAGTATGATCAAAGTGTTACTTGCCTTGCTGATGATCCGCGAAACCTCGAGACTCGAAGTAACAGGCGGCGCACTCCGTGTATTCTATCGCAGACAAACAAACAAGCATACAATAAGTACTCATCTAATGCACAGGTAAAACTCAAATAGATCTAACCATATAGTTCAACTTAAGAACTCCGGTTTGCAAAAAGAAACAAATCAAACGAAGCAGCGAAAGTCAAGCGACGAAAAAAACAGCTCCGTTTTACTAATCTGGATCTAAGTCAAATTTTACAGAGGCAAAACTTGTTTAAGTTGGTTATTCGGAAGAGGTTTTGAGATGAAACTCGAGCGCTTGAATCGCTGATTCCGATAAGCGAGCGAAAAGTTATACTAAAAGCGAAAATCGGATCGAGAATCGCGATCGGAAAATCGCGGATTAAATCCGAGAAAAAAAAACGACGAACAGGTTAGCGAGCGGACGTTCGTTAACTAAACTTATCGACGAACGCGTTCGTTAAAAGCGAAACGAGCGAGCGCTCGCTATTTAACGAACCGAAAAGAAACCGATCTAAAGAAAAAAATAAACCGACGAAACCGTTCGGTTTTAAAAAAAAAGAAAACCTGGGAAGTCGGGCGCCGCGAACCTCGTGGCGGGGGTCCAGCGGAAGGTCGGGCGGTAATGGGTCGGCGTGGCGGAGGCGGCGGCGTCGGCGACGCTGGGCGGCGGCGGGCATAAGCGCGCGTGGCTGGGTAATGGGCGGCGGCGGCCGGGCGGCGGCGGTGGCGGGTCGGTAATTTGGTGCTAGGGTTCGCCCCGGTGGGCCGCTTTTGAAAGCCCAGCAGATCGGGTGTCCCAGTGGACCACGACCCGTGGAATCGGTCTTGCTGTTTTATTAAGTAATTCAGCAGAAGAAAAATAAAAGAAATACTAAGCGGATTCCAAAAGTCCGAAATAAATTTTCCCGACTTCTAAAATCAAGCGGACTAGATGAACTTTTATTTGGGGCCTAAATGCAATTTTGAAAGCGCATTTTCCTAAATTCAAATAAAAGGCAAAAACTCGAAATAAAATCTTATTTGATTTTATTATTAAATACTCATTATTTCTTTATTTTGGGAAAGTCATTTTATTCCCTCTCTCATATTTTGTAATAGAAATAATTGAAGATAAAATAATTAAAATCAAATGATCCTATTTTCAAAATTTGAGAAAACTCAAATATGAAAATAACGAAATCCCCAACTCTCTCCGTGGGTCCTTGAGTTGTGTAGAATTTCTAGGATCGAGCCAGAAATGCAACAAAAATATGATATGCAATGATGCTCTATGTATAACATTCAAAATTGAAAATTTTGGATGTTACAACAATGATGGAGCGTGTCATAATAAACGGAACGGTGAAAAGTTGCATGGCAATATATCTCGTAATGGCTATGGAAATGTCATAATAGGTAGGTATGGTGGCTATTTTGAGGAAGATATAAGGAGGCTTATGTGTGATAGAGCGTATCATATCACGGGGTTTGGATGCACAGGCGAAGTTTGCACCAACTCTCGAGGTGAGAAAGGGCAATGCATGGTACCGAAGAGGCTAGCAACAATGGAAGGGTGAGAGTGCGTATAATCCATGGACTCAACATTAGTCATAAAGAACTCACATACTTATTGAAAAAATCTACAAGTCATCAAAACCAAGCACTACGCGCATGCTCCAAGGGGGATAGATTGGTTGGAAAATACCATCACTCATCCCCGACCACCACTCATAAGGAAAGCAATCAAAGAACACCTCATGCTTCAAATTTGTCACACAACGTTTACCATACGTGCATGCTACGGGGCTTGCAAACTTAAACACAAGTATTTCTCAATTCCAGAATTACTCAACTAGCACGAATCTAATATTACCATCTTTATATCTCAAAACAACTATCAAGTATCAAACTTCTCATAGTATTTAATGCACTCTATATGAAAGTTTTTATTATACCCATCTTCGATGCTTGTCATATTAGGACTAATTTTATAGCCAAAGCAAATTACCTTGCTGTTCTAAAAGACTATCAAAATAATATAAGTGAAGCATGAGAGATCAACAATTTCTATGAAATAAAACAACCACCGTGCTCTAAAAAAATATAAGTGAAGCACTAGAGCAAAATTATGTAGCTCAAAAGATATAAGTGAAGCACATAGAGTATTCTAATAAATTCCAATTCATGTGTGTCTCTCCAAAAGGTGTGTACAGCAAGGATGATTGTGTTAAACAAAAAATCAAAGACTCAAATCATACAAGACGCTCCAAGCAAAACATATATCATGTGGTGAATAAAAATATAGCCTCAAGTAAAGTTACCGATAGACGAAGACGAAAGAGGGGATGCCTTCCGGGGCATCCCCAAGATTAGGCTTTTGGTTGTCCTTGGATTTTACCTTGGTGTGCCTTGGGCATCCCCAATCTTAGGCTCTTGCCACTCCTTATTCCAAAATCCATCAAATCTTTACCCAAAAACTTGAAAAGTTCACAACACAAAACTTAAACAGAAAATCTCAAGAGCTCCGTTAGTGTAAGAAAACAAACCACCACTTTAAGGTACTGTAATGAACTCATTATTTATTTATATTGGTGTTAAACCTACTGTATTCCAACTTCTCTATGGTTCATACCCCTCGATACTAGCCATAGATTCATCAAAATAAGCAAACAACACACAAAAAAACAGAATCTGTCAAAAACAGAACAGTATGTAGTAATCTGTATAAAACGTGTACTTATGGAACTCCAAAAAGACTAAAATAAATTGGAGGACAGGAGGAATTTATCTATTAATCATCTGCAAAAAGAATCAACCTAAAATCACTCTCCAATAAAAAATGGAAGCTGATCTCGTGAGCGCTAAAGTTTCTGTTTTTTACAGCAAGAACTCAAAGACTTCACCCAAGTCTTCCCAAAGGTTCTACTTGGAACAAACACTAATTAAAACATAAAACCACATCTAAACAGAGGCTAGATGAAACATTTATTACTAAACAGGAACAACAAGCAAGGAACAAAAATAAAATTGGGTTGCCTCCCAACAAGCGCTATCGTTTAACGCCCCTAGCTAGACATAAAAACAAGAATAGATCTAGGTATTACCATCTTTGGTGTTTATCTTTTTAATGAAGTTATGCTCGGATCCATGTCGGGGAAGCTGATCAGACCCACGAACACCTATGGGACTGGCGGACCGAGCCCCTTTCGGTTCGGTGGGGGTCGGAGGTTGCACGAAGAGCAGATCGAGGCGAAACACACGAGCGGTTTACCCAGCTTCGGAGCTCTAAGGAGAGATAATACTCCTACTGCTGCTTGTCTGATTATATTGTGTTCTTGCTAGGGAGCGCTGAGAGCTACAAGACCTAGCATGAGTGTCTCTAGTCTCGAATGAGTCTAACCCCCCCTACGTTGCGCATGGGCCTCCTTTCATATGCTCAAGGGGTCACCGACAGGTGGCAACGCAAACAAGGGCAAAAAGGGAAAATGAGTTGCGATTGGTACAGCTACTTGTACAGTGTAGCCTACCTAACCCTGACGGCGGGGGACAAAGGCATTAAATGCCTGTCTGAGTCGACTAAACAGTGCAGAAAGGGACCGTCAGGGGCGCCACCGTTCGCCACGATGGCGATTTTGTCAGCACCGCTTGCCACCACGCCCCGCTGGTGGCACAGCCTCTTGCCACGCGCGCCTGGAAAGGTCCCATGGCGACACGTTGGTGGATGAGCTGGGGCGGAGGAACGGAGTGGTAATCTGCCGCGGCAAGCACCTTGCCGCGGTTGTTGCCTTGTCGCGTCTGGAAGCTTGTCGCTCACCGGGACTTCCCGGCAAGCTCCTCTTGCCGGGGTCTTGTCTTCTAAATGCCTTGGTTGGCCTTCCCGACAAGCTCCTCTTGCCGGGGCCTTGCCTCTTTGGCTTGAATACTTTGTTCTTGAATGGCTCCAATGGAGCCGTGGAGGACCTTGGCGATCACCAAGCAAGCCTTGCCGTGGGGTGCTGCGACTGCCCGTGCACGAGTTCGGGATACTAGGGTACCCCTACTCTAGTACACCGACAAGAGCCCCCGGGCCTGGGCCACCTGCAGTCTTGGCGCTGTTGGGCCAGGCCCAAAAGCAGTGCACGGCACGCGGCCCTAGATCACGCCGTAACTTGCTCCGGTCCTACCACGTCCCCACGAACAGCCGCGTCGAGCGCGCGTCGTGGGAGAGATCGTGGGGGTTTCTTTATTCGAAAAGCGGGCGTCCACCCCTCTCCCTCCTTATAAGCAGGGGAAGCAGGGGCAGTTCGCCCACCTCGCCATTCTTTGTCTAATCTAGAAAACCACCGCTGCTCCCCCCCTTCTTCCCAAGTCTGAAGAGGGCAGCGCTCCGCCCCCCATCGCCACCAGCGCCATCAACGCCGTCGGTCTCCCTCACCGCCTCCGCCATGGCTCCGAAAGTCGATAATGGGAAGGGCGTGAAGTCGGCCGAGGCGCAGCGGCTCGCGGCGCTGCGAAAGGAGCGGGCCATGTTCCCTCCTCAGCTCGCCGCAAGGGAGCCGAGGGAGAATTACTACCTCTTACGGTCGGCGGAGCAGCGCGCATCCAGCGCGAAGGTACTCCCAGCCGCTGCTTGAATTAGCCCCAGCTGGGTACCCCTTCTTGGCGCTGTTCTTCTATTGCGGGCTCTGCTGCCCTTCTCTAATTCTTCTGCGATATCATGAACACCTACGGGTTCCGCCTCCTTGATTTCACCCCAATGTTATCGACCATGGCAGTTTTCGCACACTCTGCGAAAACTTTGTGAAATCCATCCCAGCGTAGCCCTCTTCCGCCATTTCTTCATGCCTCGAGTTGAGAGAGAGAGCCCCTTGCGGAGGAATCCACGGATCTCAAGAATCGGCAAGAAGGAAGCCTATCTGGAGGGAGAGCTCCGCAGGAAGTGGGAGGAGTGGAGGGCAGATTGGTGTTGGATCGTTGAGGAGAACCCGCAGCCCTTCACTGCCCAGCGCCAAACCCCAATAGTGCGTGGCAACGATTGGAGCAACTTGGCGCCGGAAGATGCTAGATTGAAGATTGCCGTCACCCGGATCCTGCGTCTCAGGCTTGCCGGACTCACTGTAGGCGCCGTTGGCGCAGATTTCCTTCGCCGCCGCATTGCCCCCTTGTAGGAGAGGAGAAGACCTGCTTGGGAGTTCCAAAATGTGGCGGATATCATGAGGCTGCGCCCGGGCCTCAACTTCAACTTCACCGTCTTGGAGTTGGATGCGATGCTCCTGGAGCTGTTCAAGCATGACGCTGATGATCCCGAATGGTTCAGGTTGCCGAGGGGAGTCGTTCCATTATGCAACAATTCCTCGCTCGACCGCATCCGTGCAATGATGCCGTTGTGCGACTCGCATGGAATTGCTCCAACCTGGCAAGAGCCTGCCGATGACGTCGTGCGGGTGTTCTTTGACAGCTTGGAAGAAGTGCCGATCCGCCCGGCGAGCGAAGGGCCTCACCGCGACACCAGCGGCGGCGAGATGCAGCGCGCCACCACCGAGCTGGAAGAGGCGACAACGGCTCTGCCCGGGCGGTCGGGTTCACCGTGGAGGCGGCAGAGGCAGCGAGGCGGAAAGCCTTGTCGGCGAAAGGAGTTTGCCGGCGAGGAGGAGCTTGCCGATCCTGAAGCCGAGTCGGCGAGCCCGTCGAGCGCCACCTCCCACCATCTAGTAGCTTGCATAAGCGGAGCCCCAGCTCCACCAAGAAAGCGTCTTCGCAAAATTGGAGGCAAGCGGTGCGGCAGATTGGCCGGCAGCCGTCGCGCCCGCGCCGCCGCTCCACCGCGGCAAGCACATTGCCTTGGGAGCACCTCAGCAGAACAGCAGCAAGCTGGGCGGAGCCCTCCCGGCCACCGCTGCAACTCCCGTAAGCGGCCAAGGAACCGACTCCTCCGCCCCGTCGCCCGGGAGGCGAGCCAAATTTGATCTCTCCGCTCAGCTCCGGCGAGGAAGAAGAAGAGTAAGCTTACATGTTGTACTTGTATTTCTTCAATTTTGTTGCTTTGTCTTGTATCTGATTTGCTTCATTCGAACTTTTCCTTTTCAGGCGCTTAGCCCGAGAGCGTCGAAGAGCCAAGACTCGGTGGTTGTCATCGAGGCGATCCCCACAGCAACAGGAGGCGCGTCAAGACCCCCCTTGCCGGATCCGGCGACCCTTCCTCAAAGCAGCCCCCAGCGCAGCCCCCAGCGTAAGTATATGGTTTACTCTTTGCTGTTAAGCGCGCATGGGTGCTCTTTCTTTGCTGATATCTGACTGTTGGTTTGTGTAGGAGCAGAGCAGCCTCACCAGGAGTACCCGGAAACCGCTCCCGAAATGCCATCTGCTTCGACTACACCGCCAAGGGAGGATTCCCGGGCAAGGGAACGTTCTCCGGCAAGGGAGACTTCTCCGGCAAGGGACAGCACCAATGATCCTCCGGTGGTTGAGACCATGGCTGTAGATCCCATCACAGGTAATCCTCTTGCCTGAAAATTTCCCTTGGGTTATTTTTCTTACGTTTTTCTTTTTGAACATTTGCTTGACTGTTCTTTCTTTGTCTAGTCGTCAGATCCATCCGCCGCAGAGCCGATGGAGATTGAAGTCGCCGGCGAGGAAGACGTGCGCGGCAATACTGAAGACGCTGCCGTCATGGAGGAGAGGCTGGCGCCGATGATTCCGCCGGCGAAGAGGCCGCCAAGGCTGCTGCCTCAGGGGCTGGAGAGGGGCCCGGCGATCGCACTGACGGCCCTGATGCGCGAGGCGCGCCAGCGCTTCGCCGACCGCCGATCCCTCCGCCACGCTGCAGCGTCGAGCTCGAAGAGCCCCAACCCGCGCCCTATCGAAGGCGGCGATGGCGTCTTCATCAAGCTCCCACAGCGTCGATCTCGGGCGCCGGTCGAAGGAAGAGCTTGACGAGCTGCTTCGCCTCCGCTGGGTTGGCGCTGGTTGGCGCAAGCAGCAACAACGGCGAGTCGAGGAGGAGCAAGCTGCTGAAGAAGCTGTTGTCCCTCTATCGCGCCCGACAAGCCAAGTTGGAATCCCGGAAGCGCTTATCGCGAAAGCGGGAGCAGATATAGAAGCGCGGAGGAGCTCCGGGGCACCAATCAAGAAGCTCTCGGTCCTTGGCGGAGGGCGGGGCGACTCACCGAGGAGCGCACAACCTTCATCCTTGAGAAGGCTGCGGTTGAGGAGCAGCAGCGGCTTGCTGCCGAGAAGCTATCTGTGCAGGAGGGCGAGCTGGTGCAGCGGAAGATCAATCTTGACAGCCATGAGGAGGAGCTTGTCGCGTGCGAGGAAACACTTGGCGGGGCTCTTAAGGAAGCAAAGGATGCTGCCGCAGCTGCGCCAAGCCGCCAAGAAGGAGTTGGAGGCGAAAGTGGCGCAGCTGGAGACCAATCTCTAGAAGGCGGCGAGGAGCTTGCTGCACTCAAGCAGGCCGAGAAGGAGGCCTACACCCTTGGTGAGCTGCAGGGCTGTCTCGCCGAGAGAACAAGGCTCAGCGCCATCAATGACTCAAAGCAGATCTTGAGCTGAAGCTGACCACCTTGATCTGCGGACGCGGGGCGGCGCCAAGGAGCGGGAGGTGGCCTTGTTGGAGAAGATCAAAGGCTGACAGGCTGCTGGCGGCCTTCTGCCGCCCGGAGCACCTTCAGGGAAAGCGTGGAGCCTTGGACCGAGGTCTCGTGAATGTTGCCGCCGCCAGCGACAAGGTCTTGTGGAGCTGGGGATGGTGGATCTCGGGCACTCCTCAAGCGAGCACCTCCAACCCAGCGCCAAGCTCAGCTTGTTCTTCAAGGGCGTGGTGACAGCTCTCCGGCGACTCGGGAAGAGATCCCAAAGCAGCTGGCCGAGGAATCGCGCCAGATCTGTTCGGGAGCTCTCTAGAAAGTGCTGATGAAGGTGGCCTTCCGCAATCCAGGCCTCAATCTCACCGGCGTCCTCAAGTCCTTGCCGCCGGATGCCGATGTGGAGGCACTCAAGGCCCTTGTCGCACCCATTGTGGACAAGGTGGGATAGATTAAGAGGGTTGATGGCGACCGCGTAGACTAGGCCGCCAATTTTATCTTTCCCTTGTCGCTGCTGATCATGTTAGGAGAACAATCTATTAGAGCTGCGACAAGCTATTTTGTAATATAACTCTATCTCGGGCAATAATTGCATTGTTATTTCCTTTACTTGATTCCTTCCTTTGTATGTTTTTGCCCTACGCTTTTAGGGAACTTGTCGGTATGAGCACCTTTGCATGGCCGAGTCTGAACATCATCGGCAGCTTCTTTGGCGGTGCCGCTTCCGACAAACAACCTTATCGCAACTAGTTTGCAGCTCACTTAAGTTTGTTGAGCAGACTCGAAACAAAGTAAGGGTGCAACTAGCTACGAGTTGGTTCCTTCGCGTACAGGTTTTCCATACAAAGTACGGTCGTTCGAGGAAAATAACTTAAAAATTTAAAACCGATTGCTCAAACTTTGGCAACAAGCTTTTACATTGTTTGCTTCCGGTGGCGCGAAACTTCCTCGGCGGCGCTTTGGTCCACACCATTATCTTCTCCTTCCCCCCCGGCTAACTTGTGTGCGAGGGAACCTTCCTTTCTTTTAGGAAAGAGAAAGAAGAGAAAATAAAGTCATGGAGCCTTGTGGCTCGTTATTGCTTACCGGGTGTAGGTGCTGCACAAAGCGTCAGATAACACATGCACTAAAATGATGAAAGCATGAAATTGACAAGTTGTGCAAAACACATGAACTTTACTTATGCACGGGATCTGCACCCGGCTTTGTACCAAGGATTACATGCAACATTGGCAAGACTTGTACAAAAGGTGGTTGCCGGAACAGGATCCGGCAACCGCGCCTTATGGGTAAAACTTACGAAGATGCTCGATATTCCAGGAGTTGCTCACCGGATTGCCATCTTCGGTCTCAAGGCGGACAGCGCCGGGCCTAGTGACTCGTTTCACCCGATAAGGGCCTTCCCACTTTGGCGTCAACTTGTTGGCATTCTTGGCGGAGTGGATTCGCCGAAGAACAAGGTTGCCTTCCTCGAGACTTCTGGCATTAAATTTGCGGTTATGGTAGCGGCGCAAAGCTTGCTGATAACGAGCAGCTCGTACAGCGGCCTGAAGACGGTCCTCCTCAAGGAGCAGCGCGTCATCTTGTCGCAACTGCTCTTGCTCAAGCTCATCATAAGCGAGCACTCGAGGTGATCCGAATACGAGTTCTGTGGGGAGAACTGCCTCTGCTCCATAGACTAGAGCAAAAGGTGTCTGGCCAGTGGCTCGATTTGGCATCGTCCTGATCGACCAAAGAACCACCGGCAGCTCCTCAATCCAGTTTCTTCCGCACTTGTGTAGCCTGTCGAAAGTCCTGGTCTTGAGCTCGCGCAGCACTTCAGCATTCGCCCTCTCCGCTTGACCGTTGCTTCTCGGATGAGCAACAGAAGCAAAGCAAACCTTGGCACCAAGATCTTGGACGTACTGCATGAAGGTGCGGCTCGTGAATTGTGTACCGTTGTCGGTGATGATCCTGTTAGGAATCCCGAAACGGCAAAAAATCGACCTGAAGAACTTGACCGCTGACTGTGCCGTCACCTTCCTCACTGCTTCCACTTCCGGCCACTTTGTGAACTTGTCGATTGCAATGTACAAGTACTCAAAGCCCCCGACAGCTCGGGGAAAGGGGCGAGGATGTCGAGCCCCAGACCGAAAATGTCGGGATAAAGGGATCGTCTGGAGAGCTTGAGCTGGCTGGTGTATCTGTTTGGAATGGGCCTGCACGCTTCACACTTGGTTACTTGTGCGATTGCATCACGGAGGCTGTCGGCCAAAAGAAACCTTCTTGGAAAGCTTTACCGCAAGTGCTCTTGCGCCAATGTGGTGACCACATATGCCTCCGTGTATCTCTGCCAACAGCTTCATCCATCTTCGGTGAATACACTTCAATTTCACACCGTTGAGTCTTCTTACATGCAGTGTCTTTGTCGACAAACTGGTATATACTTGACTGCGGGCTACTCTTTCCGCTTCTTCTTGCTCTTGGGAAGTTCTCTGTCTGAAGAAGAAGCGGACAATCTGCTGTGCCCATCTTTGGAGCCTGCAGCTCGACAACAAGGACTAAAGGCACATCTGTTGCGGGAAAATCAGCTTCCTGGCGAGAACCTGCGGCTCGGCGGAGCTTGCGTTCCCGGCAAGCTTGCGGAGCAAAACTTGTCGGGAGCATCTGCTTCAACGAAACAAACCCTTGGGTTTGTCGGAGCGAACTGCTCCTCAGCGATATCGGTGTCGATCACAGGGACCTTCTTGGCGGCGGCTTCGAAGCTCCGCGGAAAATAGTCACCGAAACCAACTTCCTCTTCTTGTTACATCCGAGTTGATGGCGTTACTGATCGGTTGAGTCAGCTTGAGCACAAAATCCCTGGTTCCACAGGTAACTTGAGTCTGGCGCACTTTGACGAACCGTCGGCAATATCATTACGAACTCTTGGAACATGTTCCATCTGCGAGGCCGTCAAAGTGCTCTTCTAGCTTTCTCACTTCATCAACGTAGGCTTCCATCAACGGACTCTGGTAATCCTTGTTCACTTGGCGGACGACAAGCTGTGAGTCTCCCCTGACTATGAGCTTCTTGATCCCAAGGTCTACTGCGATCCTGAGACCGGCAAGCAAACCTTCATACTCTGCAGTATTGTTTGTTGCTTGCTCCTTGGGAAAGTGCATCTGGACTATGTACTTGAGGTGCTCTCTGGTGGGTGCTACAAGCAGCACGCCAGCACCGGCGCCTTGCAGCGAGAAGGCACCATCGAAGTACTTCAGCCACTCTTTGCTTGCTTCTTTAGCGGGATGCTCGTCTCGGAATTTCTTCATCTTGCGTTGGCGTCCATTCTGCTATGAACTCCGCCAATGCTACGCTTTGGATAGTTGAAGTGCTTTCAAACTTGAGGCCAAAGCTTCGACAATTCCAGTGCCCACTCGACAATCCTGCTGTTGCCTCTAGATTATGCAATATCCTCTTGATGGAAGCGGTGGCGATTGTTATCTCATGTGCTTGGAAGTAATGGTGCAGCTTTCTCGAGGCCATGAGGAGGCGAAAAGCAATTTACGCACACAGTACCTTGACCTAGCCCCTGCGAAGGGAACCGACAAAGTAAACTGGGCGTTGCACCATCCTTTTCTGCATCTTCTCGCACGTCTGCGCAGATCTATCCTTGTCGGGACCAGAGCTTGCTGGTGAAGTCCCTTGTTTGTCGCTGGATGTCTCTGCCATAGTTGCTAGCTCATCATCCGCCTCCCTCTCTACTACTAACGTAGCACTAACCACTTGATTGGTTGCCGCTATATATAGCAGCAACTTCTCTTGTGGCCTAGGTGCGACAAGTATTGGAGTGGAGGACATGTATCTCTTTAAGTCCTGCAGCGCAGCCTCCGCTTCCGGAGTCCATTTCATTGGACCTGCCTTTTTCAAAATTTTGAAAAACGGCAGGGCGCACTCAGCAGATCTAGAGATAAACCTGCTGAGAGCAGCTACGCAACCGGCAAGTCTTTGTACATCCTTGACACGCTTTGGTGCTTCAATCTGCTCAATGGCCTTGATCTTGTCGGGATTGGCTTCAATTCCCCGCTGAGACACGAAGAACCCGAGAAGCTTGCCGGAAGGGACTCCAAACACACACTTCTCGGGATTGAGCTTGAGGTTGATCTTGTGCAGATTTGCAAAGGTCTCGTCTAAATCTTGAACCAGAGTTGCCTTGTCCTTGCTTTTGACCACTATGTCATCCATGTAGGCTTCTACATTTCTGTGCATTTGGGGCTCAAAAGCGTCATGGACTACTCTTGCAAATGTTGAACCAGCATTCTTTAGACCGAAGGGCATCCGTATGAAACAGTATGTGCCACATGGGGTGATGAATGCGGTTTTCTCCTCATCCTCTTCTACCATGAAGATCTGATGATATCCTGAGTACGCATCAAGAAATGAAAGCAAATCACATCCGGCCGTGGAGTCAACAATCTGATCTATGCGCGGCAAGGGAAATGGGTCTTTGGGACAAGCTTTATTAACATCTATAAAGTCGATACAAAGCCTCCATTTTCCGTTTGCCTTCTATACGACTACAGGATTGGCCAACTCGTGGGATGTAGCACTCCTCGACAAGGCCTGCTGCTTCCAATTTCTTGATCTCTTCTGCGATGAACTCTTGGCGCTCCTTTGCTTGCTTTCGATTTTACGCTTGGCGGGCGGCGTGAGGACAGGCGGGAAGATGGTGCTCAATCACTTTCACAGGAACACGGGGATGTCGGGGCGGTTGCCACGCAAACACGTCGACGTTTCCGCAGGAAAGCAACGAGCGCGCCTTCCTATTTAGGGTCGAGAGTGGCATTAATGGTGAAGGTACCACCAGTGCCGTCCTCCTTGGCGGGCACCCTCTTGGTTTTTGGTGGAGCTGCCATCGTCTTCTTACACTTGCCGGTGGAGCTCGATGGTGCGTCCTCAACGGTAGCGCAGCACTCCGAGGAGGTGCGCTTGCCGGAGTGGGCATCAGAGCTCTTGGCGGACTTGGTCTTCTTCTTCCCCTCGGGAGCTTCAGCGGCAAGTGTCTTGCTATATGCTGCAGCTGCTGCTTCCCGGTAGATCTTGTCGGCGCAGATAAGGGCATCCTTCTTGTCGCCATGGACAGAAATGACACTTATCGGGCCTGGCATCTTGAGCAAGTTGTATGCATAATGAGAGGCTGCCATAAACTTGGCGAGTCTTTGGGCGGCCAAGTATTCCATTGTAAGGCAATGGAAAATCAGCAACATCAAAAGTGACCCTTTCGGTCCTGAAGTTTAACTCGCTGCCAAACGTCACCGGCAACGTGATCTTTCCCTTCGGCTTGCTCCTTCCCGGATTGATTCCTTGAAATGTGCCGGTCTCTTCGAGATCACTGTCAGGGATTTGGAGTTTCTGGAGTACCGTGGAGGATATCAGGTTCAAACCGGCCCCGCCGTCAACTAGCATCTTGGTGACCTTGAGGTTGCGGATAGTTGGTGAAACCAACATCGGCAAGCACCCGACCGCGATTATGCGGTCAGGGTGGTCCTGAATATCAAAGATGATAGGCGTGCTGGACCATTTCAGAGGCTTGCGTGACTCGATGGATGGTTCTGCCGCATTGACTTCCCGCATCCGCTGCTTGAGTTGGCGGTGTGAAGTATGCAGAGAAGCACCACCGTCAACGCACAGGACCTCTGTGGCTTTCTGGAACTCCTGCTCGTCGATCTCATCATCTTCCATGTCTTCATCGTCGTCTTCATCTTCATCCTTGTCGCGGCCGCGGGGAGGTCTATCTCCTTGTCGCTGCTTGGCCTTGCCGCGGCGTCCTCCCCGGCCGGGACGTTTCTTGCTAGCTCCTCCAGCACCTTCTTGAGCCTTCTCCTTGTCGCGCCGCTCGTATTCAGCCTTCTGCTGCTCAACAAGCTGCTCGACCTTCTTGCAGCTCTGGAGGTCATGGCCCTTGGTGCGGTGGATCTTGCAGTACTGCTTGTTGGAGACGTCCTTCTTGTCGGCGACCGCCACAGCCTGGCAGTTGGTGCCCGCGGCAACTTCCTTGCTGGAACTACCAACTTTGGCTTTCTTGGCGCCACCTCCGTTGCCGGACTGCTCGACAACTAGCACATCTCTGCCCTTCTTCTTCTGTTGCTCCGCCGCCAGACTTTTCTTTGCGGGCCGGGCGCTTCACTATCGAGATCCTGCTCCTCCACATTCTCTCAAGAGTCTCCTCCCTTCTTCACCGCGTGCACACTTGTCGGCCAGGGCATATAGCTCATCGGCGTCCTTAATCTTGTACATCGCCATCTCCTCCGCATCCTGCGGTTCCGCGCGTTCGATGGAACGCGCTGATCACCGCGGCAGGGTGGACATTTGGGATGTTGTGCTGTACACGGCTGAATCTCTGAATGAACTTGCGCAGGGGCTCTCCTTCCTTCTGGGCGAGAAGATGGAGGTCGCTCTCTTGGCCATGAGGCTTGTGGCCGCCTGTGAAGGCGCCGACAAACTGATGGCATAGATCCGCCCAAGAAGATATGGAGTTGTCCGGCAAGTGCATGAGCCAAGATCTGACATTGGGTTTGAGTACCAACGGGAAGTAGTTGGCCAGAATTTTGTCGTCTCGCCCCCCAGCAGCTTGCACTACAATGGTGTAGATGCTGAGGAACTCCGACGGATGTGTCTTGCCGTCGTACTTCTCTGGTACATCTGGCTTCAAATTCTTCTTCTTTGGGCCCTTTGGACTTGCCGCAGCTCACGAGTGAATCTGGGGCAACCTACGCGTCTGACAAGTCGCTGGTTCCCCGGGCGCATGCATATCGACGGAGGGCCCAGCGTGCTGGTCGGATTGACGTTGCGCTTCTCTTTGGCGCTTCGATCACGGGTTCGGCGTCTTCTTCTTGTCGTTCGTGAAGAACTTGGCGTTGATCACAGCGAGCTCGCGGATCTGATGACGCGGTGGAGTCGCTGTCGAGGTGGATCCGGCGAGTCGGCGATCTTGTCCTTCGGGTTGGAGAGTGCATGGTGGTTGCACCCCCACAGGTTTCGTCGCCACCGGCTCGTGCCTTGTCGCCTTGCCGCGGCTGCGATGCAGTCGGTTGCCTCGGAGTGTCGCCGTTGGCAAAGCCGATGAGACTCTGGATGGTGGCCCTCCATTCATCAACCTTGTCGGCTGTTGGAGGGTAATCTAGGAGCAGTTGAGCTCTCGCCAAAGCTTCTGCTGGAGTGGTGGGTGGCGATGGCGAGCGGCGCGAGGCGGGATATGCTCGGACTTCTAACTATGTTAGAAGGAAGCGATATCCGTCGAGCGACCGTGCCTCGCTTCGTGCCGACATGTCGGCGTGCAAGCTGGTCTTGAGGGCCTCGGGATCCACCAGCTCAATCTTGATCCAACGAGCGTATGGTACTATGAATACCATGACGCTGTCGGTCCCGCGCCTCTTGAGATGGGTGCGGTGCGTGTACGGACGCCTCTGCGCGGCCTTGTCCTTGGACTTGGCAGCATCATGGGCTCCCTCGCCGACGCCCGTTCTTCCACCGGTGTCTACCCCACCACCCATTTGCTCCGGTGGTGGTGGGATCGACGTGGACGGTTCTGCTGCCGCCGAAGCCTTCTTCTTCGGTGGCATGTTGATGAATGATGAAGAAGTTGCTCGTGTGAGCGCGGATCAGGTTCACACAGCCTCGAAGCCCCTACAGCGCGCCAAAGATGTCGAGAAGCTGATCGGACCCACGAACACCTATGGGACCGGCGGACCGAGCCCCTTCGGTTCGGTGGGGGCGGAGGTTACTGAAGAAGCGGTCGGCGAAACACACGAGCGGTTTACCCAGCTTCGGAGCTCTCCGGAGAGATAATACTCCTACTGCTGCTTGTCTGATTATATTGTGTTCTTGCTATGGAGCGCTGAGAGCTACAAGACCTAGCATGAGTATCTCTAGTCTCGAATGAGTCGAACCCCCCCACGTTGCGCATGGGCGTCCTTTTATGTGCTCAAGGGGTCACCGACAGGTGGCAACGCAAACAAGGGCAAAAAGGGAAAATGAGTTGCGGTTGGTACAGCTACTTGTATAGTGTAGTCTACCTAACCCTGATGGCGGGGGACAAAGGCATTAAATGCCCGTCCGAGTCGACTAAACAGTGCAGAAAGGGACCGTCAGGGGCGCCACCATTCGCCACGATGGCGATTTTGTCAGCACCGCTTGCCACCGCGCCCCGCTGGTGGCACAGCCTCTTGCCACGCGCGCCTGGAAAGGTCCCATGGCGACACGTTGGTGGATGAGCTGGGCGGAGGAGCGGAGTGGTGTCTGCATGGCAGCACCTTGCCACAGTTGTTGCCTTGTCGCGTCTGGAAGCTTGTTGCTCACGGGACTTCCCGGCAAGCTCCTCTTGCCGGGGTCTTGTCTTCTAAATGCCTTGGTTGGCCTTCCCGACAAGCTCCTCTTGCCGGGGCCTTGCCTCTTTGGCTTGAATACTTTGTTCTTGAATGGCTCCAATGGAGCCGCGGAGGACCTTGGCGATCACCAAGCAAGCCTTGCCGCGGGGTGCTGCGACTGCCCGTGCACGAGTTCGGGATACTAGGGTACCCCTACTCTAGTACACCGACAATCCGGGAGGTTCCTTATGTTTCCCTTCATGCTTGGAGATTTTTAGATCTAGAGCATCCAACCGCTTATTGCACACTGTAATCAACGTATTCATGCGGTGAAGGTTCCCACCAACGTTTTTAAGAGGTTCAATAGATTTTTGCAATTCGCATAATTTCTCTAAGATTTAGGTTCCTTCCTGAGTAAGGTGTGGTCCCTTTTGTGGGGGAAGTACTCCTACTGTCCGTCTATAATTTCATAATCAATACTTGGATCAATTTCAATAAAATTCCCTTCGGCGGCAAAATCAAGGAGTTGTCTATGGGATATGGTTAGCCCAACATAAAAATTGCGAAGTAAAATCTTGAAATCTCCCTCTATAGTGCAACCACGATAGGATTCCATCATCCTATACCAAGCATCTTTTAAGTTTTCTCCTTGTCTTTGTTTGAAGTGGACGACTTCAAAATCTGGAGACAAAGGAAGGGAGAAAGAGCAAGCCATGACTGCGAAATAAATGATCTAACACAAGGATACACAAGAAGCAAGCGAAAAGAGACGAACAGAAAAATGGTGAATAAAACGGCAAAGGTGAAGTGGGGGATAGGAAAACGAGAGTCGAATGGGAAATAATGTAATGCGAGGGATAAGAGTTTGTGATGGGTACTTGGTATGTCTTGACTTGAGTGTAGATCTCCCCGGCAACGGCACCAGAAATTATTCTTGCTACCTCTTGAGCATGCGTTGGTTTTCCCTTGAAGAGGAAAGGGTGATGCTGCAAAGTAGCGTAAGTATTTCCCTCAGTTTTTGAGAATCAAGGTATCAATCCAGTAGGAGACTACACGCAAATCGCCTAGTACCTGCACAAACAATCAAGAACCTTGCAACTAATGCGATAAAGGGGTTGTCAATCCCTTCACGGCCACTTGAAAAAGTGAGATGTGATAAAAGATAATAAGATAAATATTTTTGGTATCTTTGTTGTATAGATTGAAAAGTAAAGATTGCAAAATAAATAGTAAAGTAGAAATATAGATTGGAAACTTATATGATGTAAAGTAGACCCGGGGGCCATAGGTTTCACTAGTGGCTTCTCTCAAGATAGCATATATTACGGTGGGTGAAAAAATTACTGTCGAGGAATTGATAGAAAAGCGCATAGTTATGAGAATATCTAGGCATGATCATGAACATAGGCATCACGTCTATGTCAAGTAGGCCGAAATGATTCTGCATCTACTACTATTACTCCACACATCGACCGCTATCCAGCATGCATCTAGAGTATTAAGTTCATAAGAACAGAGTAACGCATTAGGCAAGATGACATAATGTAGAGGGATAAACTCAAGCAATATGATATAAACCCCATCTTTTTATCCTCGATGGCAACAATACAATACGTGTCGGTTCCCTTTCTGTCAATGGGATCGAGCGCCGCAAGATTAAACCCAAAGCTAAGCACTTCTCCCATAGCAAGAAAGATCAATCTAGTAGGCCAAACTAAATTGATAATTCGAAGAGACTTGCAAAGATATCAAATCATGCATATAAGAATTTAGATAAGAATCAAATATTGTTCATAGGTAATCTTGATCATAAACCCACAATTCATCGGATCTCGGCAAACACACCGCAAATAGTATTACATCGAATAGATCTCCAAGAACATCGAGGAGAACTTTGTATTGAGAACCAAAGAGAGAGAAGAAGCCATCTAGCTAATAACTATGGACCTGAAGGTCTGTGGTAAACTACTCACACATCATCGGAGGGCTATGGTGTTGATGTAGAAGCCCTCCATGATCGAATCCCCCTCCGTGAGATCGCGGAAAAGGCTAAGATGGGATCTCAAAGATGCGAGAAGGTTGCGGCGGTGGAAAAGTGGTTTTGTGGCTCCCGGATGTTTTTAGGGTATAAGATTATATATATATATATATATATATATATATATATATATATATATATATATATATATATATATATATAGGCGAAAAAGTAGGCCGGTGGAGCTACGAGGGGCCCACGAGGGTGGGGGCGCGCCTATCCCCCTAGGCGCGCCCTCCTGCCTCTTGGCCGCCTCGTTGCGTCTCTGACTTCCACTCCAAGTCTCCTAGATTGTGTTTGTTCCAAGAAAGATCCTCGCGAAGGTTTCGTTCCGTTTGGATTCCGTTTGATATTCCTTTTCTGTGAAACACTGAAATAGACAAAAAAACAACAATTTGCACTGGGCCTTCGGTTAATAGGTTAGTCCCAAAAATAATACAAAAAGGTATATTAAAGCCCATTAAACACCCAAAACAGATAATATAATAGCATGGAACAATAAAAAATTATAGATAAGTTGGAGATGTATCAGTTGGTCAGCAAGGTCAGGTTACTTGCCCATTCCGAACTCTTGATAATTGAAGTCATGGCCATTGTGATAAAGGCGATGCATCCAGCCCCTTCAGTCCAGAGTGACCCCTTTATGGTGTTTCAACGGGGAGGACGACGCATCTCGCTATAACCGCGAGGGCCTGGATACCCCAGCCGCTCTGGCCGCCATTCTGGCAGATCTTTATAAGGGGGAGAAAGAAGAATTCACCCGTTTAAATTGTCGGGAAGGTTTTTCCATGTATAACCCCATTGAATGGGTAAGTTTTTGATTATCAGCATTGTCCTATGTCATTATCGAGGTGCGCTAATCAAATTGTTCTGGTCGTCTTAAAACAGACATGGCGGAAGGTAGTCGAAAATGTCCATTGCCCTCCCCACAGGCAGAGGACCATGCTTGCAACAAAGACCCCAGCTTCCGTGAGGATCCGGATATATTTATAGAGTTTGACGATGGAGTCTTTTATCAAGTGAGCCTTGACGGCTCAGAAGTGGCTATTATGGCCGACTACCCCAGCCTGTTCCCTTTCTCCAAGGTAAGTACTAGGAAATCATCCTCAAAAAAAGGAGTCCCCACTTGCGTCTCACCCATCGCACTGAATCGTGCTTCATAGGATCGGCACTCGGAGAGCCGCACTCCATCGAGGGCGGCCCCTAGGAAGGTAGCATCTACGCATGGTGAGCCTTCAAAACAAAAGGAAACTGGGAGCGCTGTCGAGCCCCCTCCTTCGTCAAAGAGGTATAACTTTTAATATGTGCCTAGGCATAAGACCAGATTGTCATATTTCTCCTCCCATCTTATTTCAGGAGGAGCACATGGCGAACCGTGTCCAAAGTCCCAGTTAGCCGTTCATCAGCTAATCCGGCACCGGGCTCATCAGCCAGGACGAGAGCCAATACGGATGCAACAAACTCATCCACCCCATGAGGATTCGGATGACATATCTGTCACAAATTCCAAAGTGGAGAGCGTGATGAATCATCAACGACTGAAAGAGACCATGCGTGCTCCCGTTTTTACTAAGCAGGAGTTTACTGCCTCAGCACCGTGGATGCAAATATCCGAGCCGCCCGGGACGGACTTGCTGGAGTTGCTCACTTGTTTTCAAAAGATATGGAGGTAATGGTTTGTGTAAATTTAATAGATATATGCCAGTAGCCCCCGAGACTTGAAGCGGTTTAGGCCAACCAATTTAAGGATCATTATGACCGCAGGTTCTCAAAGAGAAGAACAACGCACTGTCCTAGGAGCTTGAAATGATCCGGACAAAGCTAAATGCCGCCACCACAGAGCTAGAGGAAATGAAGAAGGTCACGACGACCATTGATCAAAAGAACAAACTGGAGGAGGAAAAGGATAAGCAAGCCGAAGAGATAAAGAGCCTAAAGGCTCAATTATCAGACGCACAAAAACAGAATAGAAAGTTGAAAGGCGGCATATTCGGTATGACCTTTGAACCATCCAAGGGACACATATTATCCCGCAATTTAGAGTGTTATAATGTTGTTCTTGCAGGTCTGTTAACCGGGCGTCATGAAGAATAAGTATCTCAATTCCGAGCCGACGTTTTAAAAGAGCTGTCCGTGGTGCATGAGCGGGCCCGGAAGGCCATGAGAAGTATGGCCAAAGCTTGATGGCCATCTGATGCCCCTCCAGGGAGTATGGAGGGGTTGGTGAACCTGTTCGAAGGTTCCCGGCACCGTTTTGAGCTATGGAAGGCATCAACATGCTGGCAAGGTGCACGAGAGGCATGGGCGAAGGTGAAAAGGTGCTACACCGGGCTCGATCCGAATCGTATGGCCTGAGTTGGACCTCAGGGACCGGACGGAAAAGAGATTCCCGTGAACTTGGTATATGACCAAGTGATGATAGCTGTGAAATATTCGCAAGAAGACTGTAGTTTAAACAATCTTATAGATGACATAGATAAAGAGTAGGCGTTCAGTTCAATGTACTTTATGATCAAACTTATCTCCAACCGAACTAGTCAAAATTTGTCATCGTAGGCCTTCGGCTTCAACCTCTGAACCAAGAAGTTGGAGTGTTTCTGGATACCATGTTGGAATGTAATAAACATTCATTATGTCCAGAAACCGGGCAATCCGGTCTTATTGCTCAAACAGACAAAATTTGTTCGGGGAGTTATGTTATATTACTATATAACATAAGAAACATCTTCCAGAGAAAATAGTTCCGTTAGGGGTTCCTTTCCTTGGGTCGACATGCTTAATTATGCATGCCTAGGCTTTGATCCGAAAGATAGAATTGCGGGCAGCCAATCCCGTATTTGTTAGAAGAATTACATAAACGTGAAAATTTGTCATTGCTTGCCGACCAATTATTCCCTTAAGAATGCTAGCTTTCGGCTTCACCCGTCTGAGGTACAGATCCGGATTACCCGGTTGCAACAATCGCAGAGGTACTCCCTTGACACCCTAGCTGAACAATCGGGAGCGTAGGGTATAAGCACAGGAGCGAGGGAAGCCAGCTTGGCAAAAACTTAAGTCATAGAGGTGCAAATATTGGCAAAAGATGTATAAACGACGTAAACAATGTAAGCACCAAGCTTTTAGTAATAAGCTTCGTCAAAGATGTTGGGGAACATAGTAATTTCAAAAAAATTCCTACGCACACGCAAGATCATGGTGATGCATAGCAACGAGAGGGGAGAGTGTTGTCTATGTACCCTCGTAGACCAAAAGCGAAAGCGTTAGCACAACGCGGTTGATGTTGTCGTACGTCTTCACGATCCGACGATCAAGTACCGAACGTATGGCACCTCCGAGTTCAACACACGTTTTCAGCCCGATGATGTCCCTCGAACTCCGATCTAGCCGAGTGTTGAGGGAGAGTTTCGTCAGCACGACGGCGTGGTGACGATGTTGAAGTTCCCACAATGTTTAAGTTCTACCGACGCAGGGCTTCGCCTAAGCACCGCTATAGTATTATCGAGGTGGACTATGGTGGAGGGGGGCACCGCACACGGCTAAGAGCTCAATGATCAATTGTTGTGTCTCTAGGGTGCCCCCCTGCCCCCGTATATAAAGGAGCAAGGGGGAGGTGTGGCTGGCCAGGGAGGAGGCGCGCCAGGAGGAGTCCTACTCCTACCGGGAGTAGGACTCCCCCCTTTTCCATGTTGGACTAGGAGAGAGAGGGGAAAGAGGTGGAGGGGAGGAAGGAAAGGGGGGCGCCGCCCCCCTCTCGTTGTCCTATTCGGACTAGGGGGGAGGGGCGCGCGGCCCTGCCCTGGCCGCCTCTCCTCTCTTCCACCAAGGCCCAGTAAGGCCCATTAAGTCACCGGGGGGTTCCAGTAACCTCCCGGTATTCCGGTAAAATCCCGATTTCACCCGGAACACTTCCGATATCCAAACATAGGCTTCCAATATATCAATATTCATGTATCGACCATTTCGAGACTCCTCGTCATGTCTATGATCATATCCGGGACTCCGAACAACCTTCGGTGCATCAAAACATATAAACTCATAATATAACTGTCATCATAACGTTAAGCGTGCGGACCCTACGGGTTCGAGAACTATGTAGACATGACCGAGACACGTCTCCGGTCAATAACCAATAGCGGAACCTGGATGCTCATATTGGCTCCCACATATTCTGCGAAGATCTTTATCGGTCAGACCGCATAACAACATGCGCTATTCCCTTTGTCATCGGTATGTTTACTTGCCCGAGATTTGATCGTCGGTATCTCAATACTTAGTTCAATCTCGTTACCGGCAAGTCTCTTTACTCGTTCCGTAATACATCATCCCGCAACTAACTCATTAGTTGCAATGCTTGCAAGGCTTAAGTGATGTGCATTACCAAGAGGGCCCAGAGATACCTCTCCGTTGATCGGAGTGACAAATCCTAATCTCGAAATACGCCAACCCAACAAGTACCTTCGGGGACACCTGTGGAGCTCCTTTATAATCTCCCAGTTACGTTGTGACATTTGGTAGCACACAAAGTGTTCCTCCGGTAAACGGGAGTTGCATAATCTCATAGTCATAGGAACATGTATAAGTCATGAAGAAAGCAATAGCAACATACTGAACAATCGTGTGCTAAGCTAACGGAATGGGTCATGTCAATCACATCATTCTCCTAATGATGTGATCCCATTAATCAAATGACAACTCATGGCTATGGCTAGGAAACATAACCATCTTTGATCAACGAGCTAGTCTAGTAGAGGCATACTAGTGACACTCTGTTTTGTCTATATATTCACACATGTATTATGTTTCCGGTTAATACAATTCTAGCATGAATAATAAACATGTATCATGATATAAGGAAATAAATAATAACTTTATTATTGCCTCTAGGGCATATTTCCTTCTGTCTCCCACTTGCACTAGAGTCAATAATCTAGATTACACTGTAATGATTCTAATACCCATGGAGCCTTGGTGCTGATCATGTTTTGCTCATGGAAGAGGCTTAGTCAACGGGTCTGCAACATTCAGATCCGTATGTATCTTGCAAACTTCTATGTCTCCCACCTGGACTAGATCCCGGATGGAGTTGAAGCGTCTCTTGATGTGCTTGGTTCTCTTGTGAAATCTGGATTCCTTTGCCAAGGCAATTGCTCCAGTATTGTCACAAAAGATTTTCATTGGACCCGATGCACTAGGTATGACATCTAGATCGGATATGAACTCCTTCATCCAAACTCCTTCATTTGCTGCTTCCGAAGCAGCTATGTACTCCGCTTCACACGTAGATCCCGCCACGACGCTTTGTTTAGAGCTGCACCAACTGATAGCTCCACCGTTCAATGTAAACATGTATCCGGTTTGCGATTTAGAATCGTCCGGATCAGTGTCAAAGCTTGCATCAACGTAACCATTTACGATGAGCTCTTTGTCACCTCCATAAACGAGAAACATATCGTTAGTCCTTTTCAGGTACTTCAGGATGTTCTTGACCGCTGTCCAGTGATCCACTCCTGGATTACTTTGGTACCTCCCAGCAAGACTTATAGCAAGGCACAGATCAGGTCTGGTACACAGCTTTGCATACATGATAGAGCCTATGGCTGAAGCATAGGGAACATCTTTCATTTTCTCTCTATTTTCTGCAGTGGTCAGGCATTGAGTCTTACTCAACTTCACACCTTGTAACATAGGCAAGAACCCTTTCTTTGCTTGATCCATTTTGAACTTCTTCAAAACTTTGTCAAGGTATGTGCTTTGTGAAAGTCCAATTAAGCGTCTTGATCTATCTCTATAGATCTTAATGCCTAATATGCAAGCAGCTTCACCGAGGTCTTTCATTGAAAAACTCTTATTCAAGTATCCCTTTATGCTATCCAGAAATTCTATATGATTTCCAATCAGTAATATGTCATCCACATATAATATCGAAAATGCTCTGAGCTCCCACTCACTTTCTTGTAAATCTGAGCTTCTCCAAAAGTCTGTACAAAACCAAATGCTTTGATCACACTATCAAAGCGTTTATTCCAGCTCTGAGAGGCTTGCACCAGTCCATAAATGGATCGCTGGAGCTTGCACACTTTGTTAGTACCCTTTGGATCGACAAAGCCTTCCAGTTGCATCATATACAACTCTTCTTCCAGAAATCCATTAAGGAATGCAGTTTTGACATCCATCTGCCATCTTTCATAATCGTAAAATGCGGCAATTGCTAACATGATTCGGACAGACTTAAGCATCGCTACGGGTGGTCTCATCGTAGTCTATCCCTTGAACTTGTCGAAAACCTTTTTCAACAAGTCGAGCTTTGTAGACAGTAACATTACCGTCGGCGTCAGTCTTCTTCTTGAAGATCCATTTATTCTCAATTGCTTGCCGATCATCGGGCAAGTCAACCAAAGTCCACACTTTGTTCTCATACATGGATCCCATCTCAGATTTCATGGCTTCAAGCCATTTTGTGGAATCTGGGCTCACCATCGCTTCTTCATAGTTAAATGGGTTCATCATGATCTAGTAGCATGACTTCGAACAGGATTACCGTACCACTACAGTGCGGATCTTACTCTGGTTGATCTCGAGGTTCGATAATAACTTGATCTGAAGTTCCATGATTATCATCATTAACTTCCTCACTAATTGGTGTAGGTGTCACGAAACGGTTTACGTAATGAACTACTTTCAATAAGGGAGCTGATACGATTACCTCATCAAGTTCTACTTTCCTCCCACTCACTTCTTTCGAGAGAAACTCCTTCTCTAGAAAGGATCCATTCTTAGCAACAAATGTCTTGCCTTCGGATCTGTGATAGAAGGTGTATCCAACATTCTCCTTTGGGTATCCTATGAAGACACATTTCTCCGATTTGGGTTCGAGCTTATCAGGTTGAAGCTTTTTCACATAAGCATCGCAGCCTCAAACTTTTAGAAACGACAACTTTGGTTTCTTGCCAAACCATAGTTCATAAGGCGTCGTCTCAACGGATTTCGATGGTGCCCTATTTAACGTGAATGCGGCCGTCTCTAAAGCATAACCCAAAAATGATAGCGGTAAATCAGTAAGAGACATCATAGATCGCACCATATCTAGTAAAGTACGATTACGACGTTCGGACACACCATTACGCTGTGGTCTTCCGGGTAGCGTGAGTTGCGAAACTATTCCGCATTGTTTCAAATGTAGACCAAACTCGTAACTCAAATATTCTCCTCCATGATCAGATTGTAGAAACTTTATTTTCTTGTTACGCTGATTTTCAACTTCACTCTGAAATTCTTTAAACTTTTCAAATGTTTCAGACTTATGCTTCATTAAGTAGATATACCCATATCTGCTTAAATCATCTGTGAAGGTGATAAAATAACGATATCCACCACGAGCCTCAACATTCATCGGACCACATACATCTGTATGTATGAATTCCAACTAATCTGTTGCTTTCTCCATAGTACCGAAGAACGGCGTTTTAGTCATCTTGCCCATGAGGCACGGTTCGCAAGTACCAAGTGATTCATAATCAAGTGGTTCCAAAAGTCCATCAGTATGGAGTTTCTTCATGCGCTTTACACCGATATGACCTAAGCGACAGTGCCACAAATAAGTTGCACTATCATTATCAACTCTTCATCTTTTGGCTTCAACATTATGAATATGTGTATCACTACTATCGAGATTCATAAAAAATAGACCACTCTTTAAGGGTGCATTACTATAAAAGATATTACTCATATAAATAGAACAACCATTATTCTCTAATTTAAATGGATAACCGTCTCGCATCAAACAAGATCCAGATATAATGTTCATGCTCAACGCTGGCACCAAATAACAATTATTTAGGTCTAAAACTAATCCCGAAGGTAGATGCAGAGGTAGCGTGCCGACCGCGATGACCATTTCCCACGCGCATCGTCACCTCGTCCTTGGCCAGTGTTTGCTTAATCCGTAGTCCCTGTTTCGAGTTGCAAATATTAGCAACAGAACCAGTATCAAATACGTAGGTGCTACTTCGAGCTCTAGTAAGGTACACATCAATAACATGTATATCACATATACCTTTGTTCACCTTGCCATCCTTCTTATCCGCCAAATACTTGGGGCAGTTCCGCTTCCAGTGACCAGTCTTATTGCAGTAGAAGCACTCAGTTTGAGGCTTAGGTCCAGACTTGGGTTTCTTCTCCTGAGCAGCAACTTGCTTGTTGTTCTTCTTGAAGTTCCCCTTCTTCTTCCCTTTGCCCTTTTTCTTGAAACTAGTGGTCTTGTTGACCATTAACACTTGATGCTCCTTCTTGATTTCTACCTCCGTAGCCTTTTGCATTGCGAAGAGCTCGTGAATCATCTTATCCATCCCTTGCATGTTATAGTTCATCCCGAAGCTCTTGTAGCTTGGTGGCAGTGATTGGAGAATTCTGTCAATGACGCTATCATCCGGAAGATTAACTCCCAGTTGAATCAAGTGATTATTATACCCGGACATCTTGAGTATATGCTCACTTGACGAACTATTCTCCTCATCTTGCAGCTATAGAACTTATTGGAGACTTCATATCTCTCAATCCGGGCATTTGCTTGAAATATTAACTTCAACTCCTGGAACATCTCATATGCTCCATGACGTTCAAAACGTCGTTGAAGACCCGGTTCTAAGCTGTAAAGCATGGCACACTGAACTATTGAGTAGTCATCAGCTTTGGTCTGCCAGACGTTCATAACATCTGGTGTTGCTCCTGCAGCAGGCCTAGCACCCAGCGGTTCTTCTAGGACGTAATTCTTCTGTGCAGCAATGAGGATAATCCTCAAGTTACGGACCCAGTCCATGTAATTGCTACCATCATATTTCAACTTTGCTTTCTCAAGGAACGCATTAAAACTCAACGGAAAAACAGCACGGGCCATCTATCTACAATCAACAGAGACTAGCAAGATACTATCAGGTACTAAGTTCATGATAAATTTAAGTTCAATTAATCATATTACTTAAGAACTCCCACTTAGAAAGACATCCCTCTAATCCTCTAAGTGATCACGTGATCCAAATCAAGTAAACCATAACCGATCATCGCGTGCAATGGAGTAGCTTTCAATGGTGAACATCAATATGTTGATCATATCTACTATATGATTCACGCTCGACCTTCCGATCTCAGTGTTCCGAGGCCATATCTGCATATGCTAGGCTCAACAAGTTTAACCTGAGTATTCTGCATGTGCAAAACTGGCTTGCACCCATTGTAGATGGACGTAGAGCTTATCACACCCGATCATCACGTGGTGTCTGGGCACGACAAACTTTGGCAACGGTGCATACTCAGCGAGAACACTTTTATCTTGAAATTTAGTGAGATATCTTCTTATAATGCTACCGTCAATCAAAGCAAGCACTACAAAAAAAAGACACATCCGTGACATTTTGGGCTGAACGAATTTTTTTTCTGTCATACATATGACACTTCTATGACGATAATTGTGACAAAACCTGGTATCATCATAGATGTGGTGGGCTCCTACTTCTATGACAAAAAATCATGACATAAAATGGGCTTTTCGGCTTGGGCGGGCCGGAGACGCAGCTGCATGACATTCTTTGGGCCGTCCATGACGGAAAAAACCATGGTAGAAGCGAGGGGGAGGAAAATTTCAGGGAGTTGCGGTTACGGTGGGAGGTCGGGGCGGCGATGCGCGTTTATCTCATCGTCTTGTGCGTGTGTGCGAGCATTGGCTCTAATCGAACCGGCGAGGCGTTGGGCTCTAATCGAACCCGGCGATTGCCTGCTGCGAGCTACGCGTTCTTGAACCCGGCGATCGATCGATGGCTGTTAATTGAACCCGATGGGCGATTCGCCGCTACTTCTACTAAGCGAAGCCGATCGATCTGCCTCTGGGATGAGCAGTGAGTGTTGTGGGGGTTTGGATGAGCGAGTGGCGGTGGCGTTGCCTCTGGATGAACAGGAACCCGTGGTGTGGAGGGCTGGATGAACAATAGGCGGTGGAGGGTTGGCCGTGGAGGGTGGTTGAGCAGGACCCGTGGTGTGGAGGGTTGGATGAGCAGTGAGCGGTGGAGGGGTGCTCGTGGAGGGTGGTTGAGCGATGGCGGTGGGGTAGCGGCGGTGGAGGCTGGATGAGCGAGGAGCCCGTGGAGGTGGAGGAGGTCGGCGGTGGAGATGAACGGTATCCGTGGAGTCCGTTTTGCGTCGCCACACCCTTCCCGATGAACAGGACCCCGTTTGACCGTGGCGCTCCAACACAAGTCCGTTTACGTCCGTTTTGCGATCGCCACACCCTCCCGATCAACAGGACCCCGTTTGGCTGTAGGAGGTCCGTTTCCTCCGTTTTGCGATGCGCCACACCCTCCCGATCAACGGGACCCCGTTTACGACCATAGGAGGTCCGTTTCCTCCGTTTTGCGATGCGCGGACCCCTCCCGATGAATAGGATCCCGTTTACGTGCGTGGCGGTCGAACACAAGGCCGTTTCGCCGTTGTGTGATGCCAGCCTCGTTTCCATCGCATGTTCCGTCCAAGCCCTCCCGATGAACACAACCACGCATTCCGTTCCGACCCAGCGGTTTGGCTCCCCATGAACACACGGCAGCGATCTTTGTTTCTCCGTTCGACCCAGCCATGTACGGCGCTTCGCCGTGCGTATCGCAAGTAAGCGTTCGAGACCCGCCGTACATACACATACGTGGCGTATTTTCTTTCTTGCACCACTGGCGGCTGTATGCGTGCGTGTACATGCTATGTCGCGTACGTTCGCGACCAGAATGACAACGCTACATATGCTTCGACCAGGTGGGTCCCGGTATCGAGCACTTCCTTACTGCGAAGATGTAGTGGTGGGTCCCAGCGATCTGAGGGCGAATCGTTTTGGTTTTTTTTGCCCAGACGCACTTCCTTGCGTGCGAAGATGTAGCTGGTGGGTCCCAGCAGTCAGGGGGGCGAATCATTTTTTTTCGGACGCACTTCCTTGTGTGCGTAGATGTAGCTGGTGGGTCCTGGCAGACAAGGGGAAACGTTTTTTTGCGAAATACGGTGGATCTGGTGGGTCCCCACTGTCAGGTGGAGGAATAATTATTTTGCGCATAATAAGGAGGCACTTCCTTGCTGCGGCCATGGACCCGGTATCGGCCTCTCCACGTCTGATCCATGTCCGATGGAAGCCATTCCTTGACCACCTTGACCACGCCGCGCCGAGAGCACCAGGGCGGTGGACGACGGAGAAGCCTAGGAAGGGGACTACGCGGAGCCGGAGAAGACGCGGCAGTGGATGCCCACGCATAGAGGAGTATGAGGGTTCACTCGTTCGGCTGCGGTGTAAGGTTGCCGTCCCCGCAGAATAACAAGGGGTGTGGGTGCGTAGAGGATGGCACGGCGATGGTGGGAGTAGTAGAGGCGGTGAGGCCTCCAGCGGCATCACAACCGGCCACGGGCGGCGAGGCGCGGCGGCATGACCGGCGCTGCTTTGGTAGCCGGAGCAAGAAGACCAGAGGTTGAAGAAGCACTATGGCCGTTGGATGGACATCGTGCGGTCCTTTGGAACTAGAATCGTTCATATATTGACTAAAGTTGACAAAGGCCTCCATCGATCAACTTAGTAGGCCCTAAGTCAGCCTCCACCAAGGTTGGTCCCGGCTAGCGAGGGGTATTCATTTTTATGCGTAATAAGGAGGCACTTCCGGTGGGTCCGAGTGACAATGGGGAATGTTTTTTCACGAAATCGGTGGCCCGACACTGTGGGTCCCAGCGATCGAGGAAGCGTTTTTTCGTGAAATCTGGTGGCCCGTCGGTGGGTCCCAGCTGTCGGTGGAGGAATAATTATTTTCTGCGTAATAAGGAGGCACTTCCTTGCGGCTGCCGTGGACCCAGCTATCAGCCTCTCCACGTACAGTACTCTTCCGATGGAAGTCGGTCGTTGACCACATTGACCACGCCGTGCCGAGAGCACCACGGCGATGGACGACGGCGAGGCCTGGGAAGGGGATGATGTGGAGCTGGGGAAGACGCGGCAGCGGAAGCCCGCGCGGAGAGGAGTACGAGGGTTCACCGGTTCAGCTGCGGTGTGAGGCTGCCGTTGCCGTAGAATAACAGGGGGTGTGGGTGAGTAGAGGGATGCTGTCGGTGTCAAAACCGGCGGATCTCGGGTAGGGGTCCCGAATTGTGCATCTAGGCGGATGGTAACTGGACACAAGGGACACGATGTTTTTACCCAGGTTCGGGCCCTCTCGATGGAGGTAAAACCCTACTCCTGCTTGATTAATATTGATGATATGGGTAGTACAAGAGTAGATCTACCACGAGATCAGATAGGCTAAACCCTAGAAGCTAGCCTATGGTATGATTGTTGTTAGTCCTATGGACTAAAACCCTCCGGTTTATATAGACAGGAGAGGTTAGGGTTACAGTCGGTTACAATGGGAGGAGATCTACATATCCGTATCACCCAGCTTGCCTTCCACGCCAAGGAAAGTCCCTTCTGGACACGGGACGAAGTATTCAATCTTGTATCTTCATAGTCCAGGAGTCCGGCCAGAGGTTATAGTTCGGCTATCCGGACACCCCCTAATCCGGGACTCCCTCAGTAGCCCCCGAACCAGGCTTCAATGACGATGAGTCCGGCACGCAGATTTGTCGTCGGCATTGCAAGGCGGGTTCTTCTCCAAATTATGTGTACCTGTTGAATAGTGTCCGGCTTCTCGTGAATATTGTGCTCCTTGGCTTCCACGCCCAATAATGGCCGTGTTCCACGTGTCAAACGAATGCGAAAAGGCAGGGTGTTTGTACTTTTACCCCCCTAGCTGCGCAAATAAGCTACCTTATAAAAGAGACGAGTTTAGATCCGAACCACACCATCTTCCTTGCGAGCATTCATCGGGCGCATCAAGGCAATCCATTCCATCATGGCGAGTCGACGCAGCTCCTCCTCTCGCCCTCCCAGCCCTCAGCCTAGAGATTGGGAGATATGTTCCGTCCCACACAGCGAGCTAGTGATGCTCCAAACCAAGGGATTTCTTCCCCCAGCCTTCATGGTACCGGTTCGAGCGGACTCACCACCTATAATGGCGGAAGCGGTGGAGGCGTCCCAATCCCTCAAAGGAGGCGGGTATGCCTTGTCCCTTATTTAATAAGAGGGCTCGGTTTCCAATTCATCCGTTTCTCAGGGGCTCACAGAGTTCTCTGACCTCAATTGCACAACCTTCGCTTGCCTCCATATTGCATATTGCGGGCTTCGTAGCCCTTTGCGAGCTATTTTTGGGCGTCGAGGCTCATTTCGCCTTTGTGGAAGAAGCTGTTACGCCTTGTGCCCGTTCTCGGGAGAAGTCGATATATCAAGTGGGCGGGCGAACTATGGCGCATCGCCGGGACGGATATCTATCCGGAACCCCAAAGAAGCGTCAGAAGATTGGCCTTGAATGGTTTTATATAGAAGATGTCCCTCTGCGTACCCTGTTGGATCGGCCTTCTGATTTCAATAATGCTCCTTTGAAGAAGCGCCTAAGCTGGCGCCCACGGACCCTCGGAAGGAAAAGCAGGGGCGTCCTTTACGATGAGCGGATAAGATTATTAGCTCATTCGGACTGACCATGATCGGGGTCATGGCCACATGCATTATCTTGGGGTGCAGCAGCTTCCGATATAGAGGCCACCCCATGTGGGATTTCAGCGGGAGGATGATGCCACCACGCTGCCGTAAAGGGCGAGGATCGGTTCTGCTTTCGACGAAGGCCTTGTCCGCATTGTACAAGGGAGAAGAGGAGGAGTTCCTCCTCGTCAATCCACAGGGCGGATTTTCTATGTACAATCCTCCAAGCTGGGTAAGGAGACACTTCTTTATGCCCATCCGTTCCATATTCCCATAGTTAAGTACCTTATCTTGTGATTTCGATGCAGGAATTGCGCTGGGCCGTAAAGGATATAAACAGCCCTCCTCCACAACCCGAGGATCCGGAACGGTCCCTCGATCCGGCCTCCAAAGAGGATCCGGACATCTCCATGGAGTTGATCGATGGGGTATTTTACCAGCGAGCATCCACAATGCCTTGAGTAGCCATTCGGCCGATTACCGGAATATTTCCAGCCTCACGAATGGCGAGACCGAAGTACCAATACTTTGAAAATGATCCATCTGTGCTTATCTTTGATCACCGTATATCAATGGTGTTTTGCGGGGAGCCCTTGAGGTGGAAGGCCGAGCTGCGGTGGCTAGCCAACAAGGGCAGCAAGGCCCAATGAGCTGAAAAGAAGTGCGGTCGGATTGAGGCAAGCGGCCTTAGCGGTATGGCGTGCCATCTTATTCCCAGGTTTTATTCACGGAAGGTACTAACGCTTCGTGCTCCCTTGAGGAAAAAGCGCTCGCGGACTATATCGGCGAGGCTGCCAATCGAGCCTCCACCAGCCGGGCTCAAAGCCCGGTCGAAGCGGAGGAAAAGCAGAGGCGTCGTCGGACACTCCTCCGGCGAGAGGATGCCCGACGGACTATCTACCACCAATTCCGAGGTGGAAGTGCCATGAATCACAGAGCGTCGCCGGACAGTTCTTCGTGGCGCATGTTTCTCCCAAGAGGCATTGGATGCCTTCAATTGGGAGATCGCACCTCCGTGCCGCTCAAAATGGTCTAGCCAAAGCCACGGGCGGTATGTGAAAGACATACGGGTGAGAAAATTTGATGGTTATATATACCAAGAGCCCGAGACTTGAAATAGTTAGAATAACTGATTTAAGGATCATTTGTTATCTGAGATCTTACAAAAAAGAATACCCAACTGTCCCAGAGTGGAAGAGTGCAAAGCCCAACTTGAGGCCGCACTAGCAGCTGCGGGAGAGCCAAGAGACCCCTCTGGTAATATCGCTTCAAAAGATAAGTATGTTGTGAAGTCGGCGTGTGTGTAAATCTAACAATATCATTGCAGATGGCGCGGAGTAGATCCGTACAAGCAACAACTCTTGCGCGGTTAAAGGCCGGGAGGCGTGCTTACGAGGTGAGGTAGGAGAAGAATAATCTCCAAGATGCCAACACCCGCTTAGGCGAGGAACTAAAGGATGTTCGTTCCCAGTAGCCGGACTCCGTGAAGGAGAATCGGCGGCTTCGGCGCGGCATTTTAGTAAGTGCTTGAGCGAACTTTGAAAAAGAGTTGGCGAGGAAGTCGACTAACGAGTTATATCTGTAGGTATGCTCACAGTGCGTCCTGCGGAGAAATGCCGGTTCTCGGGTGACCTTCTTCGAGCTCTTACAACTGCGAGCGAGTTCGGCGGTGATGAAAAGCGTCATAGCTTGCGAGAGGCTTAAGGGAGCACGGCGGCGCTTCCGATTATGGAAGATATCGTCCTGTCGTCAAAGGCGCCACGGAGGCTGGGCCATGGTGAAGGCAGCGGTACGAGTGACCCAAACCACATGGCGAGTCGGGACTGTGGGGCCCGATGGGAAGGAGATCCTGTGAGCTTAGTGTGCGGCCAAGTAGAATTGGCGCAAAAGTATTCCCAATAGGACTATAAACTAGATAGCCTATTAGATGGTATTGAGGAGAACACCCCGATCAAATTGACTATGTAATTGAAGATGACATGTAAAAATGCCTTCTAGCGGATTGTAGATCATTTGTCATGGCGGACCTTTTAACTTCAACCTCGGGACCCTATAGTGCAGGTGTGTCCGAATACCCTCACGGTTATGTAAGAACGGGGCATGCGTGGAGACCAGGCGTAGGGGTCATTAGTGCTTGAACAGAGAAGTTCCCAACTAGTTATGTTATATTACATGGTTAGTAAGAAACATCTTCCAGGGAGAATAGTTCCATTAGGGGTTCCTTTCCCTAGGAGGCATGCCTTAAAGTGCATCTCCGGACTGCGAAAAAAGCAGAAAAGCATCTGGGGGCAGACAAATAAATAAGCGAGAAATCATCATTAGTTCACCGACCGAATATTCCCTTAAGAACGCTAGCTTCGGCTTCACCCGGTCGAGGTACACATCCAGTGACCCGCAGTAACAATCGCAGAGGTGCTCCTTTACCACCTAGCCGAACAATCGGGAGCGTGAGGGGTAAGCAGGGAGCGAACAACCCAACTTGGCCAAAACTTAAGTCATATCGATGCATATAATGGTGAATAAAAGATACATGCGGGCGTTACACATGTGTTAGGCATGAAGCCCGTACAAATAAGCTTCGGTAAAGAAGCCCCGAGGTATAATGGTAGCGGATAAGCGCGTCAAGTGTGTCGCGAACAATGCGGCGGCGAGCCTTTAAAGGATGTAAGAGAAAAATAGGAGAAGGAGAGAAATATAAGACAGCTAATGTGTAAAAATAGGCGAGGAAGGAGGCGAACTCGAGAATCCGGCGCTAGGCGTAGAATCTTCGGAGGCGGCACATGTTCCATGGGTTCGGCTCGAGTCGGTTATCCGATGCATCTTGCAGACGATGCGCTCCACGGTCGGGACTTGATCGATAATAAAGGACCTTCCCATTTGGGCTTGAGTTTGTCCTTTTCTTGTCCGCGGTGTAGAACTAACTCACCAACATTGTAAGTTTTGGCCCGTGCTTCTATGCTTTGATATCTTGAGCCTGCTGTTGATAGAATGCGGAGCGGGCTTTTGCCACGTCACGCTCCTCCTCAAGGCATCAAACTGTCCTGCCGATCGAGCTCAGCTTCTCTTTCTTCATACATGCGCCGCCGAGTGAGTCATGAATTATGTCGCGAGGCGAACTGCCTCTGCGCCGTATACCATAAAGAATGGTGTGAATCCGGTGGTGCGATTCGGCGTGGTCCGCAGCCCCAGTCTGGTCGAGCTCCTCTACCCAGTGCCTGTTAGATTCCTTGAGGGACCACACTAATCTGGGTTTGATGCCGCTCATGATTAGACCATTTGCTCGCTTGACTTGACCGTTAGTTTGAGGGTGATAGACTGAAACATAGTCGAGCTTGATGCCCATGTTTTTGCACCAGAGTTTGACCACGTCGGCTGTGAAGTTCATGCCGTTATCAGTGATGATGTTGTGGGGGACGCCGTAACGGTGTACGACCCCTGATATGAAGTCTATCGCCGGTCTGGATTTGGCCGTCTTAACAGGCTTAGCCTCTATCCATTTGGTGAATTTATCCGCCATGACCAGTAGGTATTTTTGCTTGTGGGTTCCTCCTTTAAGGGGTCCAACCATGTCAAGCCCCCAGACCGTGAAGGGCCAGGTTATGGGTATAGTTTGGAGGGCGGTGGGTGGCATGTGGCTTTGATTGGCAAAGAGCTGGCAACCGACGCATCGTTGGACTAAGTCCTGAGCATCTGCCGGGCCGTCGGCCAATAAAATCCTATCTGGAAGGCCTTGCTTACAAGGGCCGGGCTGCGGCGTGGTGCCCTTGAGTCGGCATGAATTTCAGCAGAAGATTCCGCCCTTCCTCTTGAGATACACCTTTGAAGGACTTGATCGTGCTTTTCTTATAAAGCTCTCCTGTCACATCCTAGCTATTGGTAGTGCTCTAGGCTAGCTTCATGTGTGCATCATGTCTATATTTTGGAATTTGAATTGAGGAAATTTGGAAGCCTCAAAACTTAAATAAAAGAAGGGCAAAGAACCACAAAATCTCATTCTTTGTTTCCAAGATGTCCTTTTGCAATGTTTGAGAATTTTGGCATGAGCTATATATCAAACCAGAATTTAGGAACATTTTGAGGATTTATTTTGGGACTCTGAATTTAAATCAATAGCTATTTGAATTTGAGTTATATTCATATAACTAGAATATAATTTCAAATATCTTTGAAACATTTTATGTGCATTTGGAAATGTCCATTTTGCAACATAAAATCATTCAAGGAGTTTTGTCCTTTGTTTTGAAATTGTTTTGAATTTTGAGCAGTGGTAGAATATTTAACAAAAGGAAACATAACAGAAATAAAAGCAGGCAACTCACCCGAGCTTACCTACAGCCCATCCGGCGCCTCAGCCCGACCCAACACTTTGCAGCCCAGCCAGGCAGCTGCCTTCCTTCAACCTTACGCGGAAGGTGAGGCAGCTGCGTGGAGCGCCTGCAACCGAGCTGCGCCACTCCTGCTTCCACCTCCTCCTGCCTCCTGGCCGCTTCTCGACCCCACAGACGCCACGCAGCCTCCCTGGGCCCTCTCCTCTCTCCCGAACGCTCCCCCCTCCTCCGCTCTCTCCCGCGCCACACCCGAACAGAGCCGCTGCCACCGTCGCCGTTTGCCGCTACCACCGACCTCCCCACGCCTTCCGGATATCGGCAGCTCCGCCTCGGCGCCGTGAAACACTGCGCCAAAGCACGTGACCCGGGAGGCTAGCAACGCCCATCGCGGTCATCTTCAACCTCGAGCACCGGGCCCCTCGCCGTCGATTCGCCCAGGGCGTCCCGAGCCCATGACCTCTGCGCCGCCTCCACGAGCTCCTGCTTCAACCCCTCTCTCCCGCCGTCGAATCCCTCCTCTATCCCCCCTGGCCACCGCGGCGGAAGCTCACCGCCGTCTCGCCTGTCGCCGCCGTCGTTGCAGGTCACCGAACTCGCATCCGAGCATGACCTCGAGCTCGTGGACCTCCCAGGAGCCCGCCCAGACCTCTCGGCTTGCTCGCTTCGCCAAGCGTAGCCCAGCGCTGTGCTGGCCCGAACTCCGGCCACCGCCGCGAGCTTGCCTCCGGCGAGCTCGAGCCACCTCAGCCCTGCCGTTTGCACATATGGATGCGGGCGAGTCCCGGCTCCACGTAGGTACCCTCGCGCGTTTTTAGCCACCGGAGCAACCCATGGCGCTCACGCCGCGTTCGGCGTCGCCGGCGTCAAGCCGCCCGATGGCGTTGACCCTTTGACCGGGGTTTGACCACCTGGGTGCGTCGGCGTATGGGCCCTGCCCTTGACTAGTTTAATTAGAACTAACTAATTTAGCTAACTAAACTAGACACTGACATGTGGGCCCCGCCCTGCTAACAGCCTGGTTAGAGTTAGTTTAGCACTAACTAACCCAGTTAGTCGACCGAGTCACTGACCAGTGGGTCCCCAGGTCAGGTTTGACCTGGACGGCGCCTTTGACTTGCTGACGTCACCCTGACGTCAGGCTGACGCAATAACTAGTTTTCTGGATTTAATTTAATTCAGGAAATTTCAGAAAATACCCCAAACTTCTAAAATTCATAGTAATTCAACCGTAACTCGGATTGAAATAAATTATATATGAAAAATGATCAGAAAAATATGAAGAATCTGTTTATGCCATGATCGTGCATGTTTGAACAAGTTAACCTTACTGAATAGGATGAATCATGATTAGGGTAACTTATCAACTATCATTTGGAGTTGGAGTTCAACCTTGTTTGAATTCCACTTCAACTAACTTGGATTATTATTGCATTAGGTAAATTCAGTACATTAATATGACATGTCATTCATGTGAATGTGCATTGCATTGATTGTGTTCTCTCTTGTTTGCCGGTAATTGTCCCCTCCCGTTGAGCGATGTCTGAACGATGAGTTCGATGACACCGATGAAGAACTATATTATCTTGAAGTGCCGAAGCAAGCAAAACCCCTTGTTCATTCGATACAATCCCACTCTCTCGCTCCTGCTCTATTTTACTGCATTAGGACAACAACGACTCATGTGTTACTTGCTGCGGTAGCTGAACCCCTTGATCCTTTGCATGACTGTCATTCCACAGTAATTAGATGAAACCCACTAGCATGAGTAGGAATTGTTTGAGCCATGTTGTGCCTACTCATTTATGCTTGTTTGTCATGCTGCTACTACTTAGAGTTGAGTCGGTCGATTCATCGGGAATGAATTGGAAAGTGGTGAACATGTCCTATTGTGTGTGAGCTAAGTGTGTGAACACGATTTGGTAAAGGTAGCGGTGAGAGGCCATGTAGGAGTACATGGTGGGTTGTCTCATTGCAGCCGTCCTCGAGGCCTGAGTTCGTGTTTGTGATCCATGATCTGATTACTACCACGCATTGGGCCCGAAACCAATGGACCCTCTCGGCTTCTTGACCACCCTTGTCCTCGGTCAGGAGTTGCAAGTAGTTTACGGTGTTTGTAGCATCTTTGGGGCATGCATAGCGCTGACCTTAGGGGTGGGTTGTGTTGCGGTGAGGCACCGTGGCCGGTGTACCGAGTGCCCGTTTGGTATCTCGGGAACCCCGCACATCGTTCGGGGCTGTATGGGAAACCTCGGCGGACTCCTGCGGATGGAACCGAATAGGCGATAAACCTGGACTAGGGACTTGAGTGTTTAGGTAGGTCGTGGCCGACACCCACGTTGGGCTTCCGCTTGAAGGTTGCCGAGTACATGTCGTAAAAGCGGCGGTAAGTGGTGAGCGTGTGTGAAGAAGTACACCCTGCAGGGTTTTAATATGATCTATTGAATAGCCGTGTCCACGGAGAAGGACTTCGGGTTGCCTATATCAGTTCATAGACAAGTGAAAGTGGATACCTAAAATGCGCAAGATAAGCGAGAGTCTATGGATGGCGTTCTCGTGGGAAGATGGGGCGGGTCCATAGTGGTGTATTGATATGGTGAATATGTGGACTCGTGTGCGTCACCTCAAAAGAGTTACTTGCGTTCGTAGTTCAGGATAGCCACGAGTCAAAGCTGGCTTGCTGCGGTCAAACTCCACCACCCCTTTTGATAATGATGCATATGTAGTTAGTTCGATGTAAGTCTTGCTGAGTACAATTGTACTCACGTTTGCTTATTTTATGTTTTGCGAGAGGCGTCGGTCTCGCTAGTAGTTCCACGTGGACTTGACGTTTAGCTTGTTACCTCAGCTACGATCTTGTGCCTCGGCAGGATCTGGTAGATAGTCGAGCTTCTCAGCCTTTTTCATTTATAGTTATCGCGTACTCGGACATGTTTAGCTTCTGCTTGTGCTTTGACTTGTATGCTCACGAGTGTTGGGTCATGAGACCCATG